>SKCR01048141.1:0-48628 GCA_019454045.1 Zanthoxylum bungeanum
CATCAATCGTCAAATCAATTGTCACTTTGAGTGATGTGACTTGACAACATGTCACTTTATTAAAGTGATGTGATGTGACTTAAAGTAAAAGTTGAAATGATGAAAGCTTTTTGCTTTTTTGACTTTTGTATTTGGTAAATGAAAAGGCTTTTGTATTTGATTTTATTTTGGAAATAAAATATAAATATAAGTAAAACAATTTGCCTTCTCTCTCTCACATGCAGTACACGGTTTTCTCTCATCTCCCTCTTTTTTTTTCTTCTTCTGCATCTCACGGCTTCACTGCCGTTTCTTCTTCATTTTTTCTGGTTTCACCGAGAAAATGGAGATGCAAGGAAGATGATAAGTGCTAGCACACCTTGAGTGATACATAGGTGATAGAGAAGTGTCTTCATGAGCTTGGAAAGCTTGAAGCTTTGAGCTTCAAGGGTGCTCATCAATGGCCGAACATGGAGGAAGCCGAACCAGTCACCACCGTGCGTTCACTGCAGTTCCAGAAGCCATTGCCGAGCTTGGAGGGAGGCAAATCGCACCTTGTTCTTCATTCATCAAAACCGAAATTCAATGTGAGTATATTCCGCACCTCCTTGATGTGTTCATATGCGGTTTTTTATGCATGATTTGTTGATCTTGGGACTTGACTTGAACTCCTACACCTAGTGCACTGGGTGTGATGTCAAGATGGAAGTGTCACTTCAGACATATGGAGTTGATGATCGCGCAGGATACAGAACTAGTGCTCTATAAAAGTTGCAACTGTCGGGACAATATGACTAGGTCAGTATTGCCCGATTTAAAGAGACTAGTTGCTTGATGTCCGATATATGTTTCGTACGGGGCAGACACATTTCCAGCCCCAGGCCTAACATGTGATCGTCCGATACTGGATCGATGTACGCAATACTACGGTATACTACGCTTGATATAGATCTAATATTCCAGTAATAATATTTCTGGAGAATTGGGTAGGCATGGCGCTTTGCTAGAAGCCAACCTTGTCTTGTGAATCGTAAGAACGTAGTACGAGGTACGTGCGTGTTCGGATTATCCGACGACCGTATTTACTGCCAACATATTCGGAGATCTCTTGGGTCGCTTCCTGAAGATTCACCTATGATGTTTGATTCGAACTTTATTAATCTTGGATTAATAACGGAGAAACTTTATCTTGGATAAAATGCCTTATTAGGAGAGAGAGAGAGATCGATTAATCTGGAATTAATCGATAAAATAATATATTCGATATATTATTAAACGAAATTAGATTTCGACGCGGAATTAAAATCGGATTTTAATTCGGGCAAACGAATATTTAGAATTAATTCATTAGCGAACTGAATAGTAATTCGCAAGGCGTAATTATTTAATTCACGTCGCGACGGAAATTCGTTAATTTGGAATTAACGACCGAGCCCGAAAGTGCTTGCGGACACATTCGTATTTTGAATCGGTGATATCCGCAAATCACATCGCGATATCTCATTACTTAATACGAATAGATAGTAATGTATCTAGTCACATTTGAGGGATGATGCATTGTCTCTAATCTCAAAGTATGGTAATGATAGCAAATGATGGATTCATTTTGGAGGGAAAGCCATGCACGGTTTTGGAAGGATTTTTTGCATTAAAAAATTCTTTTGGTATTAGATATCACTTCACTTTTCATTTTCTTGGTCATTCACATTTTTGGCATGCAAAGGAATGAAAATCAAAAGTGAAACACTCTCCTCTCTTCCTCTCTTGCTCACGCCGTGAGCTGCACCAACAAGGCAGAAAATTGTTTTCTCATTCTCCACTTTTGCTAGCACAAGCAAGGAATCAAAGGAGGTGATAGGGAAACCACCTTGGAGCTTGGAATTCACAAAGCTTGGAGCTTTCAACTCTTTTCTCCTCTTGGCCGAAACTTCAAGGATCTTGGAGCTTCAACCTTTGTTCATCTTTTCATCACAAAAGCTTTGTAAGTATGATTCCTCCATGCTTCAAGTTTATTATATATATTCATTTTGTTGTATTTCATAAGCTTAATCTTTCCTTGGGACTAATTATAGAAACCAACAGGCAAATGTTGTGCCAGTGCCAAAGAAAGACGGGAAACTCAGAATGTGTGTGGATTACAGAGATCTCAATAAGGTTTGTCCGAAAGATGATTTTCCTCTAACTCATATTGATGTACTAGTGATAGTGAAGCTTTTATCTGCCATGTATTCATTTGCAGATGGGTTTTCAGGGTATAATCAGGTTCTTATTGCTGAGGAAGACAAGCACAAGACTGTCTTTTTCACCGAGTGGGGTACTTACTGTTACAAAGTAATGCCATTTGGGCTTAAAAATGCAGGAGCTACTTATCAGCGGATGGCCACTACATTGTTCCATGATCTGATGCACAAAGGGATTGGAGTGTATGTGGATGACATGATGGTGAAATCAGAGACAAGAATCGGGCATATAGAGTCACTGGAGCAGTTCCTTCAAAGGGTTGACAAATACAACTTGCAGCTGAATCCCAAGAAATAAGTGTTTGGGGTAACATCAGGAAAATAGCTGGGACATACAGTGGGAATAGGAGGAATAGAAGTAGATTTTGAGAAAATAAAGGCAATTACTGAGATGCCGGCACCGAAGACAAAGAAAGAGGTTAGAGCATTTCTTGGGAAGATTCAGTATATCAATCGGTTCATCGCTAAGTTGACATCAGTATGTGAGCATATCTTCAGACTGTTCAAAAAGGACCATCCAGTGAAATGGAATGAGCAGTGTCAGTCAGCTTTCGACAAGATCAGAGAATACTTGGTAAAGCCTCCTGTATTGAACCCTCCAAGACCGGGCAAGCCTTTGGTACTGTATTTGGCTATAGAATCAGAAGCACTGGGGGCAATGATGGCACAGGCAGATGAGATCGGGGTAGAGCATGCAATCTACTATCTCAGTAAGAAAATGTTTATGTATAAAGCCCGCTATCAAGAATTAGAGAAGATCTGTTTTACAGTAGTATGGCATCCAGAAAATTGCGGCATTACTTCCAATCTTACAAGATCCAGGTAGTTGCAAAGGAGAATCCTTTGAAATATCTGCATTCAGTGCCTTCGCTAGTGGGAAAATTGGGCAGATGGTTAGTGTTGTTGAGAAAGTTTGACATTGAGTACCTCACTTCCAAAGTGATAAAGGGGCGAGCCATAACAGAGATTTTGGAATTGCAACCTATTGAAGGGGATCATCATATGTTTGAATTTCCAAATGAGGAGATCCAGGCAATAGCAGTTCAGGGTTGGAAAATCTATTTTGACGGAGTAGTGAATTGCAAGGGAGCCGGAATTGGGATCGTGATAGTGACCCCCGAAGGAGAGACTTTGCCTATCTCGGATTTGATAGGTGATCTTCCATTTGACAGGTGATCTGCCATTTGATTCTCTGTCCACTTCCTATCTCGGATTTCCACATCAAATTCTTACAGTAAAAGCATCCAACGGATCAATCTAGGCTTGGCATCTTTCTTTGGTATTAGATATTTTATGGCTGAATGATCTGTGTAGACCACCACCTTGGGACCCAGCAAATACGAGCGGAACTTGTAAAAAACAAACACTATTACCAGCAATTTATTTTCAGTTGTTGTGTAGTTGAGTTGTTCCTCGTTTAATATATTGCTGGCACAGTAAATGGTGTGAAAACCTTTCGCCTTACGCTATCCTAAGACTGTACCCACAGTAAAAACACGCGTATCGCACATTACTTCAAATGGGAGCGCCCAATATGGTGCTATTATGATGGGAGCAGAGATAAGCGTTTGTTTCAAGATCTCATAAGCATGGTGGCATTCTTTTGGTGAAGTGGAATGGCACGTCTTTCTACAGTAAATTACATAATGGTTTGGCAATCTTGGAGAAGTCTTTGATGAATCTACTGTAAAAGCCCGCATGCCCAAGAATGCTTCGAATCCCTTTGACGGATGATGATGGAGGTAATTTCTCTATCATCTTGATCTTTTCTTTGTCTACCTCAATTCCTTTCTGAGAGATCTGATGTCCCAATACAATGCCGTCATGCACAATGAAGTGGCATTTCTCCCAATTCAGTACCAGATTAGTGTCTTCACATCTTTGCAATACTTTTCTCATATTTTGCAAGCATTGATCAAATGAGTCTCCTAATACTGAAAAGTCATCCATGAAGTCTTCGATGCTTTGTTCTAGCATGTCTGAAAAGATGGCCATCATGCATCGTCGAAAAGTAGCAGAGGCATTACAGAGCCCAAATGGCATCCTGCGGAATGCGAATGTACCCTATAGGCACGTGAATGTAGTTTTGTCTTGATCTTCTGGGGCGATGGCAATTTTGATTGTACCCCGAATAACCATCCAGAAAGTAGTAGTAATCATGCCCCGCCAATCTATCCAACATCTGGTCAATGAATGGTAGCAGGAAATGGTTATTCCATGTAGCTTTATTCAGCTTCCTGTAGTCCATGCAAACTCTCCATCCAGTTACTGTTCTCATTAGAATTATCTCATTCTTCTCATTGGTGACTACAGTCATTCCTCATTTTTTATGTACACACTACATCAGGCATACCCAAGAACTGTCAGAGATGGGGTAGATAATGCCTGCATCCAACCACTTGTTGATTTCTTTCTTCACCACTTCCTTCATGATTGGATTCAGCCTTCATTGATGCTCCACTGTATATGTGTAGTCATAGTTCATCAGGATTTTATGCATGTAAAATGATGGACTGATGCCTCGTATATCTGCTATAGTTATGCGGATAGCTCTCTTATACTCGCGTAGCACTCTCAGCAACTTATCTTCATGCACCCAAGTTAGTGATGATGCAATAATAATAGGAAAAGCATAAGAGTACTCCAAGTATGCATACCTGAGGTGGCTTAGAAGTGGCTTTAATTCTAGCTGCTGTGGTTTTTCTACTCGAGGGCTTGACTTGTACTTTTTTTGGTAGTTCCAAGCTTTCTACCTGTGGTGTCGATCTGACGCGAGGGGCTCCATCAAGATAGTTTATGCATTCCAGAATCTCCTCATCTGATTAATTATCAGACATGTTGGTGATGCATGCTTCAAGGTTATCAAGGAAGGATTGCATTGCATCTGTGTTCTGGATGACACTATACATTACGTCAAGTCTAAAGTATTTATCCTCTCCTTCGTCATTTTGAAATTTCATGGCCTTGAACACATTGAACTTTACTTCTTAGTCTTGCATCCTCATGGTTAGCTCACATTTTTACACTTCTATAATGGTTCGACCTATTGCTAAGAATGGTCTCCCAAGGATAATGTGCATTTCTCTGTCTTTCTCCATGGCCAGCATAGTGAAATTTGCTGGGAAAAAAAATTTATGAGTGATCTGTCAGCAAGTTGCAGAGTGACTGAGGTGGGTTTTGCTTCTCCAAGCAGCAGTTTCCAAAAGATAGATAAAAGCATCAAGTTAATACTAGCACCCAAATCACATAAATCCTTACCAAAGTAATGGTTCTCTATGGTACAATGGATGGTGAAACTGTCACGATCCTTCAATTTTGGGGGGAGCTTTCTCTGAATGATGGCGATGTATTCTTCTGTAAGTGTTGCAGTTTCCAAATCACCAAATTTTCGATTTCTTTACAGAACATCTTTCATGAATTTGACATAACATGGCATCTGCTTCAATGCTTCTGCAAATGGAATGTTGATGTGTAACTTCTTGAAAATCTCCATGAGTCGAGTGAATTGCTTGTCCAGCTTTTGTTTTTGAAGACGTTGCAGAAAAATTTGTGGTGGAGTTAATCCTTATAGATCATTTTCTCTTGACTCTTTATCTTCCATCTTCGGATATGTTTCATTGCTCTCATTTGCCTTTGTGATTTTCGTATTAGGTGTTGTGACTGTAACATTTTTGTTAATTTTAGTGCCGTTCTTCAAGGTGATACCTTGGCATTTTTCATTTCCTTTGTTCCTTGGATTTTGTTTTGTATCGCTAGGAAGGGTGCCTTGCGGTCTAAAGCTATCCTCACTGGCTAGCTGTCCCAATTGATTCTTTAGTGTGTTCAAAGATGCTGCTTGATTTTGAAACAAAGCATCGTATGATGCTGCTTGTGCTTAAAACAAAGCATCGTAATTGCCTTTTTCTTTTATCATCTCGGCAAGTAAATCTTCCATTCCTGGTTTCTTTTCATACCCATGTCCTTTATTTTGCTGCTGGAATCCAGTTGGTGGATTGTTCCTTTCATGTGGTACTTGCCCAGAGGTATTGCAATAAGGATTGTTTCCTTGTCTGTTGAAGTTGCTGACATAATTCACCGACTCATCATGTGGGTTGTGAGATTCTGCCACTGGTCCTCCTCCATATGGTGCACTTATAGATCCAACATTGTTCACAACTTGCATGCTGAGAATTTCCAAGCATTTGCAGATTTGATCTAGTTTGGCATTTACAGTTGTGTTGGCCCCTACTTCGTGGATTCATGCTACTCGATGAATCATATTCCTCTCTGTTGGCCATAAGAAGTTGTTGCTGGATAATTTCCTGTATTAAGTCCCAAGCTTTGACTTCTCATTTTGCCATGAATTCTCCTCCAACAACGACATCTACTGTGGTTTTCATCAATCCAGTAAACCTATTGTAGAAATTTTGGACTTGCAGCCACTTTACAATCTCATAATGGGGACATTTTCAAAGAAATTCTTTATATCTTTCCCATGCTTCATATAGGGATTCTCAGTCGTGCTGCACAAATGATGTGATGTCATTTCTCAACTTTACTATTCTTGCTGGGGGAAAGTATTTTGCAAGGAACTTGGTGGCAAGATTGTTCCAAGTGGTTATAGAACCTGGTGGTATTCACACGCAGGCATATTACTTCCTCTTCCCCTCGGTTGTAGTTGAATGTGCCACAAAATTCCAGGAAGTTACTGATGTGGACATTAGGATCTTCAATTGAACTTTCCCCAAATTGGACTGACTGTTGTATCTTTTGAATGCATGTTTTTATGTCACAAGCATTTACAGGTACGGGTGGAAGTACAATGCATGAAATGAAACCATCAACCACCAGAATTTTTCTATCTCAAATGTGAATTGGTGATGCTACTTCCAAGGGCTCAGGTTCCTGGTTGTTCATGTTGAGGAGTGCTTCTTGGTTTTCTCGCATTTCCTTTCTTAATTGTCTGAAAATCCTTTCAATTTATGGGTCAAGCGGACGAAATTCAAAACTTCTGCTTCTTCTCATGTAGTGTCTGAAAACCTGACACAAGAAACAATCAAAACAAATAAGTAAACGTTTTAGACACAAGCAGAATATCTACCTTCAAAATTAATAATAAAAGATAAATAACTCCCCGGCAACTTGACCGGCGGTAAATGCACGTTACGCAAGTGCACGTATCGCTCAAGTAGTATAAATGTATCGATCCATCAAGAACTTATAACCTATTCTATTAATTTATGAAACTAAATTTCTACAAGTATCTAATTGAAATTCATTGTTGGTTGGATGGTGATTTTGTCTAAAGTGAGATCATGTGTTATTGAATCTACAGCTAAACCTAAAATCCCTTTATCAAGTTAATTTTAAGTTTACCAAATCAATCTTATTGGTGGCCAAACAACAAGAAGCATTAAAATTTAGACTCAATAAATAAGCCAAAACATCACACAAGGTATAAGATAAATCAACTTATAAAATAATTAATATTGGATTTCATCACAACCTTAGACAATGTTATTAGTTACAACACATACCTAGGATTACTAAAAACATCAATAATCAAAACATCACAAAATAAGTTGAAAACTAAATAGTAAAATTACAATAATGAAATAAAATGCTCGAGTTGGGGGATCCACTTTTAATATTTCAAATCTAGAAATATCTCTTATTATAATATATAAATTGTCAATGTTTATCGATAAATTTATTTCATGAATTAATTATATTAAAACTGACCATAAATGCGGTGATACCATTTTTTAAAAATAAGTCCAACCGACCATATAGACATTAACAAAGTCATACAAAACTGGCCATATAGGCGGTAACAAGGTTAACACATAAACCAACCATATAGGCGGTAATTGTTAGGGTTGGTGCTCGGAGTGCCAATCCAGATCATATTTATATCCTATTCATGAATACAAACAATGCATTTTTCCGTAATATTACTTATTTAAAGATGACACCTCTTGTCTTTTATATACATATTCGATCTAATTATGATTACATGTATCACTAAATGTTATTTAGTGATACATGTATATTTAACAAAGACCATAGGATTTACAATGTAGTGCGCAGTTCCAACGTAGTTTGTAATTAACATTGGGAAGCATCACTATAAGTTGTATATCCTTAAATAAAGTTCATGGTCATGATTTACTAACACGGGTCGGTTAGTAAAATCCGCTGAGACCAGTACATGTCCTATATCGTGACTTGGTCCGATGGTTTATCCCAATGAACCATGAGCCTTGGGAGACTCGTATAGACATGTAGGTGTGTATTTGATAAACACTAAACGACTCACTGTAAATTTCATAGTAGATGGTACACCAACGTCAATAGGAATCTTCTCGAGTTTAGCGAGCATAGTGGTCATTCAACTTGAAATACCCCAGTGGATATATGAGTTATCCTCCACACTTTGATGGAAGTCATGTCACCGATCTATTTAGATCAGACCTCCGCCTATTCGTTGGGTGTAGACTGATGCTCATGATATCCAGTGCGTATCAAGATAGAATCCGCCAGTCCTGTGAACACGGCATAAGTATCGTACACGTGTTTGTGATCTAGTAAATCTGTGGCCATGGTATAACTTCCGAAGCGTGTTCCGAGTGTTATTTAGAGATCGTAAATTTTAAAGTCGACTATATTATACCATAAGGATTTGACGTTCTTATCAATATCCCATGTATAATATGGATAACCTGTGACAGATGGATTATACGTATGCAATGACCTCGACTTGCATAGTTTAGCGAGATTATCTTTGGTCGTCATAATTCATGAGTGGGTGAATTATGGACATGAAATTGGATTTCGTGACGGATAATCCTAAACTTAGAGAGTCCGACAATATGAACTGTACTCATTGAGCACTTGGGCAATGCGTTATGAATAATATAAAATATTCATAATACTTCACCGGATTAAATAAGTTAATTTGAGTCGTTTAAACAGTTAAACAAAAATACATGCATTTGGGGCATTTCGGTCAATTGATAAATAATGTGTATTTGTATTTGATGCAAAAAATTTGATTTGATACATATTAATTATTTGTCAATGAGATTTTGACACATGCCATTAATATAAGTATTTGTTATTTAATGTAAATAAAAATACATATATAATAATAATCGTATTAATTAATTTTTTAGATGTTTAAATGTTAAATATCTAGATAATTAAATTATTTCAATATTACATAATTGTTATGCAATATGTTTGATTATTATTGGTTACATGTGGCATGATTTTATTAAGCTTAAAGTTTACAAATTGGATTTGTTAACTTAAAGGTTATTATTATTTAATTAGATTAAAAATGACCAAATGGCCAAATTGCCCTTCTTTCTCACCCTAAGTCGGTTTTGGCCTTGTTTTTAAAGTGGAAAATTTTGTTTTCTTCACTGATGGCAGAACATTATCTCCATAAAAGCTCCCAAAATTTTCTTGAAGAATCAAGGAAGAAAGTGAAGAAAATCAAGAAAAAGTTTCAGGAATTTAGGAGATTAGGAGGTAATCTTCATAACTCTTAGAGTTAGAAAACTTTTTTCTTGTTCTTGAATATCTAGAATAGTTCTAGGGTTTCTTCCTTTCTTATATTTTGGGGCTTTTTGATTTGGAGGATATATTTGGAGGCTAGATGCATGTGTGAAGTTAGATTTGATAATATTATTGTAATATTAGTTCAATTTTGTCCTTTGATGACTTGTTGCCATTCTAGAGTGTTTTGACCACTCTTGTAACTCCTAGAATTATTGTTGGGTTCTTCATTTGTTGTGACTTTGGATGGTGTAATAATTAATATGATTAATGTTGAGAAAATTGGATTTAAAGCATGAAAAATGATATTATTTGTTACAAAAATCAGATATGGGAATTCTGTATTTTTGGTGATTAAAAGTATGTTGTATAAATGTATTGGATGTGTTTTGGGCTTTGGAAAAATTTTGGAAATTATTTCGGAGTTGAAATATGTAAAAACGGTGAAAAATGGTGTTACCAGGTGGGTTTCGGGCTTACCGGGTGTTTGCTGTCCAAACAGTGAATTGGCCATTGTTTGGGCAGCCCATGAACTGTCCAAGCTCCATTGGAGCTGAACTGGGCAGCTCCCATGTGTGTTGGTTGGTCGGTTCGGACAAAAACACGTGCATTTTACGGAAAAATATTTTCGTAAAAGTTTCGCGATGTTCCTTTGTTATTTATGTCATTATTTGATATCGAATAAATATGTTTAGGTGAAATATGAATAAATTATTCATATTGGATATTGCATAATTTATTCGGTAATTTAAAAAGTTTATAAAATTTTGATTTCACCCGAACTGCGAGCTTCCGTTGCACCCGCGCCAAACCCCCAACAAAAATGGTATCAGAGTAGGTCTGATCCTTCATCCATTACATCTAAAAACATGCATGTAATTTTGATGTTTCTTGACTTTTAGTTCTACGCTAATGGGAAACATAATAGAAATTTAATGGTTAAGTTAAGTTATGTTTTCTAAGGTAGAATTGAATTGTTTATAAATTGATCTAGATTATATTCTGCATTTGATGTAGAGTAATGCTTTCTTGAGGAATATCCCCGCTTAAATAAGGCATTAAAGTGACATGTATTGGATGCATGTTTCTCAGTCCGTCTTGTCAATACGGTTTATGGGTATCTTTCTATTGATGCATCCGAGAAAGTGCCAAAGCAGTGAGGGTCCAGTTGATATAATTTTATCCATGCTGGATGTAAATTTGATACTAGAAAAATTCAAGTGAAAATGGAAATCCTGAACGTGCCAAAGTTGTTCGGTATACATCGATAGCTTGAGTTTGTCATTGGCAAGTGAAGCCTTGATACGCCTCATTGTGAACGTGCCAAAGCTGTCATAATGAGAAATGGTCAAGACCAAAATCATGAGTCACAGTGAGTGTGATTGACAATGAGTTGTCTACCTAAGGAATATACGTAGGCGAGATAGTGCCAAAGCTGTGAGTCGAAATATATTCATGGGGTTCACTTCTCACTTTGGAATTCAATTTAATTATTGAATTCCCGTTTTCCATTGGGGATTACAATATTACGTAAAGTAGTGGGAGACACTGCTGGGTTAAAAATCCATAACTAAAGCAGTGTATAATATTATGGAAATTAATGCTTCTTTGTTTTCCTTTATTCTATATTGTTAATAGAATTAAAATTCTAATTCACTGCATGCATATTATTTCAATATGTTTTCTTACTTCACTTATGGTTGCGTATTTCTAGAATAGGTTCTATAATGTTAGTCGACTTGGAGATTTATAGATTAGTGTAAAACCATCGAGAACTGTTGTTCCAATTTTCTTGAAAAATCAAGATGGGTAGTGACTTAGTTACTAAGTCATGATAGATAATCTAGATAAATATCTGTTTTAGGATATTTTCTGCAGAGAGAATAGTTTCTTGTGCAGTAAGAATTGACACAAATCAGTTCATGTCTCAAGATTCTTGAATGACATTAAGAACTCCATTAGGTATTTGTTTATCTTATAATGACGTTTCTTGGCTTTAGTGACTTTTAAAAGTCACGTGTTTTGACCCAGTTTGCTAATCAATTATTTGCAATTGTTGTGAATAATTGAAGGCAAATTATAGAGCTTAAGAAATGAGATGTGTATGGTTGTGTATAGAGAATATCTATTCTCATAATAAGACAACTATAAGAATTGGATACCAAATCTCTCGTCTAGTTATTTAAAATAGTGTTTAATGATTGTTTTTTATATTTGATATCAGAACTTGCGACTATTGGATAGTTACTTATTCTTTATAAATAATTGTTACATATTTCAATATGACTAGTAGTGTCATTGATGATGAGATAAACATTAAAAAAATATTAGGTTAACTAAATAATTTAGAACTGTGCTTTATGAGATTTTATCACATAAGCATTAGATGATTATTCCGTATGGTAAAAGATGGTCTAATACAAGATCACACCATATATACTTATTCATTTAATGAATATTTTAATCATGATGTGATTAAATCTCATTTAACCAATTATCGTAATTGGACCATAGATTTATTAAACTAATACATTGGATGTATGTAGTTTAATGAATTATAAATTACCTTGGATAGTTTTCTTTACTGTGTAACTTAGTTAATGAGTTGTCATGACTTAGTTGCGTGTTTCTAAAAGAATAACTATTGAACGTCTTGAATGGTTCAAGAACTTTCAATATGTTTATCACTACGATTTTCATCGAGTTCTACTTTCCTCCCACTTACCACTGCATTTAGGATTGGAGAGCAACAAATACATTGTTCTATTGTGGGTTGTATAAGTAATATACTTTGGTTTCCCTATGACAACCTACATATAGGCACTTATCCGATTTGGGTTCTAGTTTGGCACCATCCAAACGTTTAATATATGCCCATCATACCCAAATCTTCAGGAATGAGTAATCCGGTTTCTTTCCTGTCCATATTTCATATGGAGTCTGTCAAACAGACTTTGTCGGAACCTTATTCAAAATAAGTATTGCAATGTTCAATGTGTATCCTGGGAAGGAAGTTGATAGCTCAGTGCGACTCATCATTAACCTTACCATGTCTAACAAAGTTCGGTTTCTCCGTTCGGACACAACATTAATTGAGTTGTTCCAGGAGGAGTCCACTGTGAAAGAATACCATACTCTTTCAAGTAATCTTGAAACTCATTGCTTAAGTATTCTACACCACGGTCCAACTGTAATATTTTTAATAGTTTTTCCGTTCTATTTTTCTACTTTGTGTTGAAACTCTTTGAATTTATCAAAAGTTTCCAACTTGTGTTTCATAAGATTCACATAACCATAACGCGATGCAACATCCGTAAAGGTTACAAAGTATTCATAACAACCTATGGCCTAGCTAGACATGGGCCCACATACGTCACCATGAACGAGGGCTAATAGCTCGCTGGCACGTACACCTTTACATCTAAAAGGCTTTTTAGGAATTTTGGCTAATAAACAAGATTCGCTGAAGTCATATGAACTAGGATCAAATCCGTCCAAGTATCCACTTTTCGAAAGTGTGGATATATGAGTCTTATAAATGTGTACCAGACGACAATGCCACAAATAAGTCTCATCTGATTTACTTAGTTTGAGCTTTTTTTTTGTCATGTTATATGTTTGAGATTCATTTATATTCGAAATATAAATACTGTTATTCACATCTAATGTGTATATCTCAATATCATCTTTATAAACAAAACACCCAGTGTTATGGTCAAAATAGCGACTGTCGTCCTGTTTCTAACTCGCAGGTCGATCTCATCTGAAGCCAGTCTCCTGCTAATCAGCAGATCCCGCACATCAGTACATATGTATGTACCACATCCAATATCAAAAATCCAATTCTTAAAACTAGTAGTGGACACGTTTATTACAATAACAAACATACCTGAAGTCGGAGCCTTGCCAGCCTTTAATTCTTTCATGTCCGCCTTGTCCATATGGAAGTCACGCTTCCAGTGACCCTGTTTGCCATAATTTAGGCGGATATCTTGGGATATGTCATTTGTCTTCCCAGAAGACTGTGATGATTTTGCATTTGCCCATTTTCTTCACACCCCCAGAAGCCTTCGGCCAAGCGTTGGCCTTTTGGGATGTCGAAGTAAGATGCGCCTTGCGTTTCTTGCCCTTTTGGAAGCTCTAGCTCTGCCTCCTTGAGCATAACCATTAACTCTGTAAGAGTTTTCTCTTGGTTCATGATGAACCCGCCCCAGCATTCGTACATAGACTGTAAGATCAAATCAATGGAACTCCCGACCTCGTAGGTAATGCCCAGCTAACCTAGCTGCTCGATGTCAGCAATCATCTGTGACACATAGTGCTCGACAGATGTACCTTCTGACATACGCGAGTGAAAGAGCTTCTTTTGCAATTCGTACTTCTAAGATCTAAGGTTAGATCTATGAAGATCATTTAATTTCAACATCATGGTATAAGGATCTAATCCTTAGTTCTGACGATGAAATTAAGGAGTCATTGCGGCAAGTATAACGGATTGAGCACTAAAGTTATCATCACGATGAGACTTCCTAAGCTCATGCTCTACTATTTGCTCAACTCCGGGATCCAGGCTCAAGAGGTTTCTCTATCCAATAAAGTAATTTCTCAGCTCCCAGGACTATCCTGAAATTCATTTCCCAATCTGGAAAATTTATGTCGTTAAAGACATTTTGACCCAGGATTATGTCCCTTAACGCTAATCTTTGCTGCCATCTCGATTGCAATAGTCCAACTATCCTATTAACGATTTCAGGTACACTCAAAATAAAATGGATATTATAGTCCAACTATATAACCAACTACAAATAGAGTAGTGTGTTGTACAGTCTAACTGTTTAAAGAAAGCAATATTCAATATTTGTCCAACTAATATATTTATAACAACGATAAATAAAATAAAAGGAGCGCGTATTGGCAAGTATTTAAACGAAATTGCAAATTTAATACTAGCCTCCCACTATTTTTCGGTGAGCCTCTAACCCTCTGTGGAGTACTCGGGAAATCCAGTTTCCTAGTGGGCTAGGATCCCGTTAAATAACACACAACCTTGACTTTGACCAATAAGCTGTATGAAACTTAACTAGGTAGATCTCTAAGATCAATTGGATCCTATCCAATTCCTAGATCCGATAGGTGGACCTCCAAGTCCTAGATATATATCCAACATATATTTCCTAACCTTTTCCTCTAAATAAACTAAGCCTTGGCTTTGGCTCAACATGATTAATGATTCCAGTTAAGCGCGACCCATTGACAGTGAGAAATCTTCGTAATCCACGTCGATGAACTGGAAGTGACCTTGACTTTGGCCAACAAGTCACAATCGCTCAAGACATGCGATATGGAACAAAGCTTTCGTGGTTCAAACACATCCGCGATGGACATTGATCTTGACTTTAGCAAACAAACTAATGCCAATCTTGGATCTTGAGAGAGAACCACTCAATGGAAGGAAAACGCTTAATATTTGAGTGAGGGTTTTTCACGTAAATTGGCAGCCAATTTATTATCTTATTATCTTTGTTTAGGTCTCATCATACACCCTTAAACATGCATTCTAAAAGCATAATATGGCACAAATAAAATTAATAATGATATGCAGATGGATATATAACAATTTGTTCCTAGAACAAATCTCACCCTTTTCTTTCTCCCGCTAGCACTTTTCATACTTCTACCCAATTACATAATACATAAAAGAAACCTCATTTGCATTGAGGGGAATTGGTGAGAAGAGAATTACAAAGAGTAAAGAGATAATTAACTGGACACGCAAGTCCAATTTAAATAAATTCTAAATTTATTACAACAATTTCAAAAATTGCCCCACCCTTCTAACATCCATCTGATATACATTATTCATACAAATACATCCAAGTATTCACACAAAGCATGTTATTCAATCAATCTAATCCAATTAATTAATCTTTGAATTAATGACCATCCAATGTTCAAACCAAGATTTGATTTGCGTGAGTCCAACTCGTTTAAGAATAAATACTCAACGTATGTATTCTTGAATTATATTGAACTACAATTTTAAATCCAATTTAAATTGTATCCAATTCTAATTCATATTTAATTCCAAATTAAATAATTACATATATTTTAGTGCCTTTTAGACTTAGATTCTAAATCTAATCTAAATGGGTCTCAAAGGCCCAATTAGTATCCAATACTATTTTAATTAAAATCCAATGGGCTTTTAATTAGTTCTTAAGGCATGGGCTTTGGCCAGTATGGATCAAACCCAAGATGCCAAGACCCAATTAGGAATCACCCTATGCCAAAAAATTAATTTAGGCCAATTAGGCCCAATTAAATTATTTAAAGGCCCAATAATAATTTTTGGACTTTATGGAAATGGTTTTAGGCCCAATTGGATCAAACCCAATTGCCCAAAACCAAACTTGGCCCAACCAAGCCCTTTAAGCCCAAATACAACAAATTAGTCCAATTAGGCCAATACATATTAACATAATATTCTAAATATCACATTAAGTTTTATTAAAGTGTAATTAACACAATTAATTAATTAATCCAATATTTCCAAAACACCAATTAATCTAATTAATCATGCTTAATTATCAAATTCATGTCTAACACAAATTAAAGCAAAACTAACTCATTCCAACATGCTTAAGTTCACAGCAATACATGAAATTAACATCCAATTTTAATTTCAATCCAATTAAATCAACAATTAACATTCAATTTCATGCCAATTAACATATTGAATTGTCAAATTGAAAAAATCACCATGAACATACTAGGGGTAGTTTTCGGCCATGACATAGGAATTGAGGATTTTTGATGTAATCAATTTATCTCAAATCCAAAGATGAACAAATCCAATTCATCATCATACGAACACAACCAAATAATCAATTTAGGAAAATCAAGCTCCAAGCAAAAAATCCCAAATTAAAGTCCATAAACCCTAGATTTTGAAATCAAGTTTATGTGACTCATGATACCATTGTTTGTGTGTCTAACATGCCAAAAGATCCTAAACAAGATTTATGTGTGAATAAAATCAAAGGTAGTTGCGGAAAAACTTACAATGATCGGATGAAGTTCAAGACTTTTCTTTGACGTATGGAAGCTCCAAGCTATGTTGAGTGTTCCAAACTCAAGGGTGAGTTTCCCTATCACCTTCTTTTAACTCTTGAAGTGCTAGCTTGCTTGAAATTTTGCAACAAAATTTCCAATGGAGAGAAGTCGCTCACATTTTTTGACAAGAAAGAGAGAAGATGAAGAGTATTGTTTCCAAAACAATTAGTTTCTCAAACTTAGTTGACTTGGTTGGTGTGTTGGTTTATTACATCCAATTTATTAATGCCAACAACTTCCATCAAGTGTCAAATAATTGATGTAAGTCTTAGGTCCCACCATTTTAAATTCCAAATTAAAGTTGGCTTGCACAACACACTTTGGGCCGATTCGTTTAATCCGAATAAATGAATTTTCTTTCACTACGTAATTAAATCTAAATTAATTAAATAATAATACCCAGTAAAATTATTACGGAAGTCGCTTACGAATTAATTCCAAATTATTTCATTCGCTTGAATTAAATTCCAATTTCAATTAATATATCCGATATATTATTTTAGCCTAATTAAATAGTAAAATCCACTTGAACTATTAAATTTATTTTGCCGATTAATTCCAAATTAATCTCGTTCTCTCTTCTAGACAAATTTAATCCCATATAAATTCTTGCCGTAATTAATCCCAGATTAATTTTCTCTCTCATAATTAATCCCAGATTAATTCTGTTCGAGTCAAAAGTCATCGGCGAATCTTTGGGAAGAGACCCAAGAGATCACTGGATATGTTGGCAATAAATACGTTCATTGGACTACCCGAACACATGCGTACCCAGTACCACGTTCTTACCAATTTACAAGACATGGTTGGCTTCTAGCAAAGCACCGTGCCTACCCAATTCTCCAGAAATATATTCAACATAGAATATATATCATTTGTATCGGGCGTAGTATACAAAGTATTGCGTATTACGATCCAGTATTAGATGTCACATGCTAGGCCTAGGCCTGGAATTGTGTCTGCCCCGTACGAAGCATATGTCGGATCACAAGCAATTAGTCTCTGTAATCAGATAATCATGACTGTTAGGGATATGCCATATACCCAACTTGTGGATGGGCTATATGTACATATATTTGTAATATTTTCATTAATTAAAAAAATGGCAATCTTTATTATACGTGTCTTACATAACTTATATGAATCATCAACACTGTAATAAAGCCCTTGGAGTAATAAGACAATGACTTCCACGCCTTATGAGAATCATTACTCTTAAATATTTATAGTCATAGTTTTGTGAATAATCTGGGCGTTCACAAAGCGGAAAGACTAGCATGATGATATGATACGTCCTTAAGTGGGGTAGCCGATCTCATAGGCTACTAGTGGAGATCCGTCCGCTTGGTGTATCACATGGATGCATGAGTTGCTCGTGTCCATCGAACTGACCGCCGAAAGTTTTCATATGGAGTGTTTATCCCATGTGTCTGTGAGAACTTTCATGTATCGATTATATGACTAGTCCTTAGACTTGAGGTCTTTACAATCTTATGTGCGGATCAAATAACTTTGACATTCTCCTTCACCGGTTCAAAAGATCCGGTCATAAGGGTATGATTGGGTCATTTGTTGAAACACATGAAGTTTTTAAGGATACAACAGAGAATCTCCACTCTCTCGGATAATATTTTCTTATAAGAGTAGTATTCCAGTTGGCGGGTTGATATGTGTGATCAGTGCTTGAGACTGTGGCCACAGCGGAAGAATCATGTGAGATTATTGGGTTAGAACGATTCATGACACTATCAACATCATACCTTTGACCATATGGGTAGAAACTTTATGTACCCTAGGTCAATAGGTGGGGATACAATGAGGCGATGGACCGTATCATATGTAAATCACATACAGAATGGGTATATATATATCTTTCCTTCTCATTTGGGGGCCTTGGCATGTTGCTAGATGTCAACCTTGGTCATTGAAATTGAACGACCATCTGATCGGAGGATAATTTATGTTCAATTAAATTATCACGATTCATTTCATGTCCAACTTGAGGGAAACCCAAAAGGTCACACACAACAAAGTCGAAATCAATGGTTAACAGTGCACTGTATAAATATAACATCATATATGATTGTAGTAGGAATTGTTCATAAATGGCTTAGTGTGTTTAATTATTGAACAGATCATTTATGACATTCCATAGTGGCTTAGGGATTGGTGAATGACGATGGGGGCACTTTGGGAATTGGAATACAAAAAAAATTACTATTCACATGAATAGTAAAAAAATTTTAGTTGTTTTGAATTCCAATTCGTCCCAAACTCTTATTAGGGTTTTATTATCTCATTTAACCACTAAATTAAGATCCAATGGCTAAGATTAAATTAGCTTTTATCCCACATCGAATTCTTAATTAGTTTTGTTGTCTTTGGAGCACTATATAAACCCAAAGAATTATTCACAAATTTTTACACCAAACCTTTCATATCTTGGGTTGATATAAGTGATCAACTTTAAAGTTTAAGAGTAAGCCTCTTATTTTGAGGATCCTTAAGTCTAATTGACTAGAGGAACCTCGAGTTAAAATTTTTGAGGTATTTGCCTAGGCTAGCACCAAAGGCAAAATACTCGTGCACTCAAGACGTAATCTTGCCGTTTAGTTTTGGCTTTGGTGTGTGCATCTTTGGAGGCCACACACTTGGGTCTCTCTTTGGAACGTGGAAGAGCTTGTTGAGTTCGAGAAAAGCTTGTAGATTGGAGGGAGGACTGGAGGAGTCGACGGTTCAAGTAAGTCTTTTTCTTTCTTTACTTTATTTAGAGTTCTTATGATAGTTAGCATGTTTAGGTTTATGTTCTTTGCATGTTTTATGAGATTAATGCTTAGAATATATAGTAACATGCCTAGGCTTGTACAATAATTAAAACAAATGGGTCTTGGGCAAAGAGAAAGGAGCATAATAATTTTAATTTTCTGCTGCGCGCTCGCGGCCGCTTTCCAACAATGACATAGTCATACTATTACGATAGCTGCAGCATTTAAGAGTACTAGTTTTGTATGCCTGCGTGATCATCATCTCCATATGACTGAAGTGATACTTCCATCTTGACATCACACCCAATACACTACGATTCTCAGTAAACGCATAAGAGGCGTACACAGAACCTATTAAAGCCCCGGACGACCAAAACCAAAGCGTACTGATTTTCTCAAGTATTAGCGATGCAAGTCTGAGGTTAAGACCAAATACACCTACCCTGATTGAGATTCCCATAGACACAAAGTCATACTACCAATGGATTCCGAGGGGTCTATCCAGAGCGAAGCTGTTCCCGATCCAACGTCTAACAGAACCTCCTATCACACTTGCATAAGTATCATATACTTAAATATATCACACTAATAATAAAAGACATTACAAAAGATACAATTGGGTTGGGACCAAGGGGTTAATAAAACTTTCCAAACTAAAGTTAATTTAAACAAAGGTATTACTAGAGTTAGATAATTATTTGGTGTCTTCCTTCACTCACTACCTTATTATAGCCAAAAGGAAATGCTGTGAAGACATCTAGATAATCATTTACTCAAAGCTTACCTTGAAGCATATTTAAAGTGTTGGACTAATTTGGAGGATCTATTGTTTATTCATGTCACCAATGCAATAAGAGCCTAAGAGGTAAAGGTATTTAAGAGAGTTCGCTCCACCCTCCCTCTGGGGAATTTTCAATGGAGGAATCCATTTTACAGTTATTCACTTAAACTTGCTAAAATCCTCAATAATAATTTAAGTTTAAAATTTGGCTCCCATTGTAAAGTATAGACCCAAAGGGCTTAAACCGTATTGGCAGGACTAGGCTTTACCAGACTGACCGATACCAATTTGTCCCTAAATCATACTATTGACAATGGTTTGACTTTTCTGAGTCATAAGACGCAGCAACCCTTAGGCGTGGTCTTATAACTTAGTGGTAAAGATTGGGTGTCCACAAGGACTAGCATAAGCTATGGCATGTTTGATTGCCCAACCCAATGGTCAAGGAATTGTGATTTATATCATAAATTGTTTGGGATCATACCTAATTATCGTATTTTATAACGACCGGCCCTAGTCAGAGTTATGAAATGATGATAATGGGATCCTTGCCCACAAGAAATCCATCATATTGGAGTTGATGCGATTTGCTTAAAATTTTAAAATAATTGAGTGAGAGCAACTTCATAATATTGAAAGCTCATTTTATTATAAAACATTAAAGAAAACATATTCCTAATTTTAACATTTTCTCTTAACAGATGGGTTAAAATATTTCAGAAACATTCAAATGGCAAAAAGAGTATCACTTCGTTCCATCCTTGATGAACATAAGCTCAAATGGGAAAACTACAATGATTGGTTTAGAAACCTTAAAATTGTCTTACAACAAGAAAATTTTCTATATTCTTGAAAGACTATTTCCCCCTGAACCCGCATAAGATACTGACCAAGATACATTTGATGCTTGGAGGAAACACGTCGATGATGATGAGCAAGCAGTTTGCATAATGCTTGGCTCTATGTCAGACGAAATTCAGAAAGCTCACGAAAATATGGATGATCAAACCATCATCTTTCACTTGAAGGAGTTGTATGCAACTTCCGTTCATACCGTGAGATTCCAAGTGTCATGTGCCGTATTCTAAACAAGGTATAAGGACAGTTCTGTTAGTGGACTTGTGCTTAAGATGATTGGCCTCATTGAAAAATTGGCCAACCTCGGGTTCATCATGGATCATGAGATAGGTCACGATTTAATTCTTCAGTCCTTACCAAGAGAATTCTCTAACTTTATTATGCAGTTTCATCTGTCTGATAAATAAGCTACTTTAGCAGAATTGCAAAATCTGATTAAGCAAGCAGAGAAGGACTTGAAACCAGAGCTTAAAACCTTCGTCATGCTTACGGGTACGGACCTGAAGCCACGAGGCTCAAAGAAAAATAAGGGCAAGGCCAATGCTCCAGATCACCTAAAGCCCAATGGTAATGTGGAGAATAAAAAGAGAAAGGGGAAATGTTTCTTTTTTGGAAAGAAGGGTCATTGGAAGAAAGATCGCAGATCCTTGAAAGCAAAGGAAGCTAGGGAAGCCCAAAAGGCTAAGAAGCCCAATGCTTCAGGTATGTAGTATATGATTGAACTATATTCACAAAAATCTGAACCTTCTACTTGGGTGTTTGACACCGGCTGTGGGACTCACTTGTGTAACAATGTACAGGGCCTGAGAAACAGTATGAGACTCCGTCATGGGGAGGTTGACTTACGTATGAGTAATGGAGCAAAACTGGCTGCATTTTGCGTGGGGACTTATTCATTAGTTTTGCCGAATGGTTTAGTTTTAGACTTAGAAGATTGTGTTTATGTACAATCTCTAGTAAAGAACATCATTTCAATTTCTTCTTTATGTAATAAAGGCTTTTCATGCCTAATAAGTTGTAATGAATGTTCTATTTATTTCAATGAAATAAAATATGGAGATGGTATTTTGAATAATGGTATCTATGTCTTAAAAACTAACAAAGAATATTCAACCTCTAATATATACAACATTAACTCGAATAATCTCAATGAATCACTTCTATGGCACAGTCGCTTAGGTCATATCAATTAAACAAGATTAACTAAGCTAAATAAGGTTGGGTATTTCAAACCCTTCAAATATAAACCTTATGGAAGTTGTGAATCTTGTTTACTTGGTAAAGTGACCAAATTACCCTTCAAAGGTAAATGACAGCGTGTGGGGGAGACATTAGAACTCATACACTCTGATGTATGCGGACCAATGTCAGTCACCGCTAGAGTTGGATTCTCCTACTTCATTACCTATCGATGATCATTCGTGATATAGGTATGTGTACCTTATGCGGTACAAATCTGAAGCCTTTGAGAAATTCAAAGACTTCAAGGCTGAAGTAGAAAAGCAGCTTAATAAAAGTATTAAGTCACTAAGGTCTGACCGAGGTGGTGAATACTTAAGCAACGAATTTCAAGATTACTTGAGAGAAAATGGCATTGTTTCCCAGTGGACTCCTCTGGGAACTGAACAGCATAATGGGGTCTCCGAAAGGAGAAATCAGACATTATTAGACATAGTCCGATCAATGATGCCAGGAACTGATCTACCTCTTTCATTTTGGGGTATTGCTTTAGAAACTACAACACTAATACTAAACGAAGTTCCTTCCATGACTGTTAGTCAAACACCAAATGAGTTATGGTATGAGAAACGTCATAGTCCTAGTTATCTAAGAATTTGGGGTTGTGACACATATGTTAAGCTCAAACAAACTAACAAATTGGATGATAGGGCAGTTAAATGTAAGTTTGTAAGATATGCCTTTAACTCAAGAACATATGTGTTCTACGTCCCAAATGAACAAAGAACATTTGTCTCACGGAATGCAAAATTTCTAGAGAATGAATTTCTTCTCAAGAAATATAGTGGAAGTAGACTTGACCTCGATGAGGTACGAGAAGAACAAACTAACATAGAACTAAACCCTAGGCCCCTCAAAAGGGCAGCGACGGAATAACCACAAGGTTATGAACTCAGAAGGTCTGGTAGGGAAAGACATGAGCCTGAAAGTATGCTTTCCATATTGATGAGGAACGTGATCAGGTCATTGATAATGACGATCCCACCAGTTATGACGAAGCAATGCGTGACATTGATTCAGTTAAGTGGCTTAAGGCCATGAAATCCGAAATAGACTTTATGTATCATAATCAATTTTAGGACTTGGTAGATGCCCTGAAGGGATAAAACCAATAGGCTGCACGTGGATTTACAAGAGTAAAACTGATGCAGAAGGCAACATCCAAACATATAAGGCTAGGTTGGTGGTGAAAGGTTATAGACAAATCCAAGGAATTGACTATGACGAAACTTTCTCACATGTTGCAATGATTAAGTCCATTCGAATCTTACAGGCACTAGATGCACACTTTTATTATGAGATTTGGTAAATGGATGTCAACACAGCTTTCCTTAATGGGAATCTCGTAGAGGAAGTCTATATGACACAACCTGAGGGGTTTGCATCTAAGGATGATCATAATAAAGTATGCAAGCTTAAACGACCCATTTATGGACTCAAGCAAGGCTCCAGAAGTTGGAATATACGATTTGATGAGACAATCAAAGAATTTGACTTCAAAAAAAATATAGACGAGCCTTGTGTTTACAGGAAAAGTAGTGGGAGTGCTGTTGTATTTATTGTATTATATGTCGATGACATATTAATCATCGGGAATGATATTCCCATGATGCAAGCCACCAAGCAATGGTTATCTAAGAATTTCTTAATGAAAGATTTGGGAGAAGCAGCCTACATCATCGGCATTAAGATCAACCGTATTAGATCTAAGAGAGTGTTAGGAATTTCTCAATCTACATACATAGATAAAGTTTTGAAAAGATTCAAAATGGAAGATTCCAAAATAGGTAATTTACCTACTTGTCATGGAATTAAATTATCTAAGGAGAAATGTCCACATACTCCTTAAGAAAGAGAGTGTATGAGTAGGATCCCTTATGCTTCAGCAATAGGATCGATCATGTACGCATGCTATGTACAAGACCTGATGTCTCTTATGCTCTTAGTATAACGAGCAGGTAGCAGGCAAATCCTGGTAAGCAACACTGGGCAGCTGTCAAAACAATCCTCAAGTATCTGAGAAGAACTAAGGATGTGTTTTTGACATACGGAGATTGTTCTGAGAAGAAAGTCATTGGTTAATGTGATGCAAGCTTTCAGACCGATAGTGATGAAAGCATTTCACAAATGTGATATCTGTTTACTTTAAATGGCGATGCTGTAAGTTGGAAAAGATCAAAGCAGTCAACTACAGCGGACTCCACCACTGATGCCAAGTATATTGTAACATCTGAGGCAGCTAAAGAAGCAGTCTGGATAAAGAAGTTTATCACGGAGCTGGTAGCGCTTCCCGTGATAAATAATGGCGTCATGATGTACTTGTTGGATAATATGACCCATAGCGTCACTATTTGCACAGACATTGTGTTGCTGTAGCAAATTAACTATGTAACAAGGAAATTGCACTCTCATCATTTGTGATTAGATCACCTTAGATATATAAATGAAGAGAGGTCTCTATGATTAGTTCCTGGATTGAGATGATATGAGACAGTATCAGTCCACGAAGGATTAATCATTAAATATCCCTAGCCGTAGTATTATCGAGACTAGACATCGATAATGCGGAATAGGCTAGTATTGCACTTGTGTGCGTTGTGAGGGCACAACGACATAGTTCTCATATATATAAGTATTGGATACTTATGCAAGTGCGATAGGAGGTCGTGTTTCACACGATGGTACGGGAAACAGCTTCGCTCTGGATAGACCCCTCGGAATCCCATTGGTATTATGACTATGTGTCTATGGGAGGCCGAAATCAAGGTAGGTGTGTATAGTCTTAACCTGAGACTTGCATCGCTAATACTTGCGATAATCGGTAGACTTTGGTCTTGGTGGTACAGGGCTTTAACCGGTTTTGCGTACACCACTTCTGGGTTTATCAGAGAGTCGTAGTGTATTGGGTGTGATGTCGAGACGGAAGTATCACTTCAGTCATATTGGAGATGATGTCACGCAGGATACGGTATTAGTGCTCTTAAGTGATGCGCATCCAATCGTGATATTATGACCAGGTCATGAATATCCGATTATAGAGACTAGTTACGATACATCCGATATGAGTTTCGGACGGGGCAGACATTTATCCAGCCCCAGCCCTAGCACGTGACTATCCGATACTGGACCGATACGCACAATACAATTGTATACTACGCTTGATACAGATCTTAATATTCTTAAATGGATATGTCCGGAGAATTAGGTAGACTTGGTGCTTTGCTAGGAGTCGACCTTGTCTCGTAAATCGGTAGAACGTAGTACTTGGTACGTACGTGATTCGGATACTCCGACGACCGTATTTACTGCCAGATTATCCGGGGATCTCATGGGTCGCTTCCAGATAATCCACCGATGACGCACAACTCGCACTCTTGATTAATCTGGGATTATATAGAAGAGAGAGAAAATTAATCTAGGATTAATAACGGAGATGTTTTATCCGGGATAAAATGTCGTCTAAAGAGAGAGAACGATTAATTCGGAATTAATCGATGTAATAATATATTCGATATATTAGACGAAATTAGATTTCGACGCGGAATTAAAATCAGATTTTAATTCGGGCAAACGAGTTAATTTAGAATTAATTCGTTAGCGACGTAAATAATAATTTCGCTAGGCGCAATTATTTATTTAAATTCGATTGAATTAACGTCGCGACGTAAGCTCGGTATTTCGGAAATATCGAACCCGAACGCGTGAGTGCACGTGGGCCCACTTTCATTTGGAAACGTGTGGGGCCCACTGTAGCATTGCATTTTTGCATATCAGCCCAATGATGAGCCTCGTACGGAGGCACCACCTTTTAAGTCGCGGGAGTCGCGGGAAACTGACGACGGAAGGGAAATGTCAAGAATTAACGTTTTGTTGGATTTTTGTTCGCTCGCTTAACCTCGGGTTTGCTCAGGGAACCTTTATCCTCACTCTTTTTCACACCTTTTCTATCTCTAACTTCCATGTAAAATTAAAATTCAAACACCAACCAATTAAATTAATTCTAACACCAAATAACAAAAATAATAAACCAAAGCCCCACCATTCACGTAATGCACAACACGCACACCAAAATAATTCCTCCAGCATACCCCACCCCACGTAGCCAACAACACCATTTTTCTTCCTTTACAAATGACAAGTGCCTCACCTACCAAACAATTCAACAAACCAAATCCACCATTTTCAAACCTTATCACCAACCTTTCAGCCGCCCATTTTGACAACAAAAAAAAAACCACCTACCCCTGCTCTCTTCTTAACGCCTCATTCTTCCAAATTCAGAGGGGAGATTCACTCACCAACAGCGCCTAACTTCATCAGCCCCTCAACGCATGAATCACCCTTCATCATGATCATCATCTCACCACTTCATCACCCCAGACGACCATCATCATCACCTTCACAGCCCACTGATCTTCACCACTAAACCCTAGCCACCAAGAGCCTCACAAGCCTTCACGCCACAAACATCCCAAACAGCCCCTGAAATTCCCCCTGTCTAGCCACATATAGCCCTCACAAAACAACCCTCAACTCACGCATAAAACACCCCAGAACTACCCCAATTTCACGTGACTGCAGCCCCAAAATTGGCCAGACTTCACGCCCAAATTGCCACTGAAATATTGCCCTTGGACTGCCCTTTGTATCACCGAAACTTACCCTCCACTGCAGCTCATCCATCACCGAATTCTGCCTCCCAAACAGCCCAGCAAATCTTGTCAAAAACTACCTAAAAAACTGCCTCTAACTACCAAGAAAATAGCCACCAAATTAACCCCCAAAGTGCCAAAAACACTGCAAACCTTCATTCCCTTTTGTCCCACATTGATTAGGAAACTACCCTCAATATTGCCTTCACAATTCACGCACAAAGCTCCCCTCTCACCCTACTCGGCAACGCACACTAACTACCCTCAAAGCAGCCCTCACGTAGCAAACCTCACCTCAGGCAATTACCCCTCACGCTGCCCATATCCACGCAAATCCCCCTCACAACAGCCCTATATCTTCACGCATAACCCCCTCACTGAACAGCCCTCCACGCACCAGCACATACGCTCACTCTCTCGGCCAGCACTTTGATAGCATAGACAAAGCACAAAGATATCACAAATCAGCCCTCTTCTGCCCCTGAACTAGCCCACATTTCAGCCCCTTACACTCACGCCAAATCTGCCTTACTTCAGCCCCATTGCTCACGCCACACAGCCCTCATTTCAGCCTCTGATTCACGCCCATTGTCCCTGAACCAGCCCCTCATTGCAGCCCTTGAAATACGCCAAAGCAGCCCTCCATTTCTGCCTCTAATTCACGCCAACTAGCCTCCATTACAGCTCCCATCATTCATGCACATTTCAGCCCATAATACCACAAAACAGTCCCCAATCCACCGAAACCAGTAAGCCAATTACAGAGCAGAAACTAACAATAAACGGAGAGAAAACAGCGGGTGGAAACCTCGAGTGAAAACAGAAAAAACAGTAAAAACAGTGGACCCGTCGAAAATAGCAAAAAACAGTAGAAACGGTGAACCCGAACAAAACAGCGAAAATAGCAGAAACAGTGGATCAGTGAAAACAGTGGAACGATAACCCTTCCGGCACCGTGAACGCACTCCTGGAAAGCGACTAAAAAGGTAAGACCTGAGGGCACCCTTTATTATATTTATTTTGTGTTTCGGACACGGCGTATTCGGTTGACGTCAGATACGTCTAATCGGGTATGCGAGGTCCTACATTAATAGTGGCCAAGTTACTGGCCCACATGTTTATTTTTGTATTTGTTATGTTATGAAAACTCATTTTCGAAGCATGTAAATTTAAATGTAAGATTTATTTTTATGAATGTGAATTAGGTTGAAGTATCATTGTACATGTATGTTAAGTAGTTTTGATTAAATTGCACAAATCACAAACATTACAAGATGACATAAAGTAAGAGACCATTCCGAACCCAAAGGTTTGAGGTCTTCTCTTGCGAGGGGTGAGTGCGGCCTTAAATCTCATTTTCCCGGCTCACACCGGGTGGCGACTCCATGTTATTTCGTACTTCTCAAACGGGCCGCGAGGCCGGAACAGCGTCGCCGATTTCTGTTGTCTACAGTCTGGCGACTCCACTGGGGATATAGAGAATTGGCTCCGAAATGATATCTTGTGATGTTTGTGATTTGTGTTTTAATTAATCATGACTACTGTGTTTATGCCTGTGTTTTAGACTGTTGTCATTTGTGTTTATGTTTGTGTTTTGGACTATTGTCATTTGGATTTATTTGGACTCTTTGTTAAAAGATATGAACTCGTTTCGTTTAAAAATCGGGACAAGTTCATGTCCTTTTGACAATTAGGTCAAAATTTCTGAAATGCCGATGGGCCAATTTGTGTTTGGGCCTTTTATCATTTGAAGTTATTTAGCTGTGTTATCGCAAAAGTGTAAACCTGTTAGGTCTTTTCAAACTGGAACAAGTTTGCACCGCGCAATGATGTGATTTAATACTTTAGAATGATAACAGGCCAATTAGTGTGAATCATTTTATGAGTTTATTTATTTCTGTACATCATACATCATATGTCATGCATTCATGCATCATGTTAACCCTTTTGTCTTAAAAGCCATCATAGACTCCCGTTGGGTTGGGAAAGAAGAATGATTTGCAAGGGATCATCAACCAGTATGAGTGAGTCAGTCAACGGGGAATCCCGCCTAGATCGATTGGAAGCCAAGGTAGCTGAAGTTGCTAAACAGTTGCAAGTTTTGACCAATGTGGTGACCAGTTTGACCGTGCCCTGTACAGCCAGTAACAGAAACGTGTGCAACCAGAATGAAAAGATCACTGGAGAACCTTCAAAGACTGAGCCCACTTCCTCAGAGACTGCTCCTATCAGAAACAGACAACTTTCCAGTTTGGGTAAACCGTTGTCAAAAGATGTTTGAAAATTGAAGATGCAATGAGAATAAGAGTTAAAGGGATAATTGTTGTTCTACTACCTCGGAAGTCTGGCACAGACAATCTTTGACTTTAGATTTAAGCACTTGTCGGAAAAAATCAG
Source organism: Zanthoxylum bungeanum (assembly GCA_019454045.1). Taxonomy (NCBI): domain Eukaryota; kingdom Viridiplantae; phylum Streptophyta; class Magnoliopsida; order Sapindales; family Rutaceae; genus Zanthoxylum; species Zanthoxylum bungeanum. Next base: position 29,567 of record SKCR01048141.1, read on the forward strand.
ATGACAGACCATTGGTGACACTAGTTGCGGCTTGAGAAGATCCGAAGAAATTGGTGATGAAATCACTTATCCTGACAACTGCAAGTAAGTCGTTGTATGAGACAGAGAGGATAGCATATGTGGAGCTGATGGCGGGAACCCTTGGTATCACGAAATTCAGAGATATCTGGAACACAGAGAATTCTCAGAAGAAATAAGCAGAAAAGACAGAAAGTTGGAAACAAGGCCAGGAGATTACGAGATTTGAAAAAAATGAGTTTACCAAGTCAGCCGACGTAAGCAGATTGAAGCTGCATTTTTCCTGAAGAAAAAAAAAAAACTGAGCGGTCACCGAGGGAACAGGCAGAAGACCTAACCCAACGGGATAGGAAATACATACATGCATACACGTAACTTGCATTCTTCTGTTTTGTGTTTTGTTTTTACAGATTTCAAACAGATGGGAACCATCAAGGGGCGACCAGGGACATATAGCGCCGAGGAGCACAATGAGGGTCTCGCCCATCACGAAAAGGGAGTATCTCTACACTTGCATACATATACATTACATGCACACATCTTTATTCTGTTGTTTTGTATTCGCAGGTTCTAAAGAAAAAAAAGAGAGAAAAAAAAAAGAAAACGACAAAGATCAAAAGGTGACACAAGCACTAAAAGACGACGGTGAAGCCACGATGACAGAAGAATTTCGGTCATGTCTAGCTGAAGACGATGAAGTCAACACTAAAAGGGAGGCAACCTATGCAATTTGCTGTGATTTCTGTTTCATGTTTTATGGAATTTCTAATTTTGTGTTATTTTTGCAGGAAAAAGCAAAGGCGGAACAAGGAAAACAGCAAGAATCAGAAGCGGCAAGCACTAAAGACGATGGTGATGCCACACTGACAGAAGAATTTCGGCCATGTCTGGCTGAAGACGATGAAGTCAACACTAAAAGGGAGGCAACCTATGCAAGTTGCCGTAATTGATGTTTCGTGTTTTTTGGAATTTCTAATTTTATGTTATTTTTGCAGGTAAAAACAAAGGCGGAGCAAGTTAAGACAGAGAAATTGGTGCTTGGCAATCACAAGAATGAGAGCTAATTCATTAGTTGTGGCAAAGTACAACAGATGCTTTCATTGAATTACCAGAAGTCAAGAGACACGAGTTTGTCACCAAATATGCGGAAGACATTTTCTTGACTGCAACAAATGCCGAAGAGTTGATTGACCAGATCCTGGCTTTTGAGCCAAAGCTTGACCCCATACTCTCTCAGTTGGACTGGACTGACAGTGATCCAAGCAAGAAACGCAGAATGGACATTGATCTGAATTGATGAGGTTCCCTCCTGACCAGGTATTCCAAGGCCTATTTGAAAGTTTGTGTTTTATTTGAAAAGTTTGTATTTTATTTTAATTGTTGAAAAAAATGAGTGTGAAAAAAAAAAAAAAAAAAAAAAAACAAAGAAAGAAAAAAAAAGAAAAAAAAATGAGTGAGAGAAGTCTTTGATAGACAGACGTATGTCCGGTGATGACATTGCTTGTTGTATAGAGAGACCCTAGAAACAAAAAGTGCGAGACGTGCTCTCATCCGGTACCCTGAATAGATTGATCTTAGATTAGACTCATAAGCACTTGATTATGGGATCCTAGCAGTAGAAGTCTGAGTGGTTAGCTAGGTGACTAGTTGAAGAGATGATGTATTGGTGAATGACCGTTTGCCTGAATGTCCACACTTGTTTGCTGATGCTATGATATATGATATGGTTGGAAATAAAAATAAAAGTCTTTGCAATAAAAAGAAAAGAAATAGACCGCCTATAACCAATAAGCGTGAAGCTACCCATGGGCGAGTATTAGGACCACCATGAGGAGAAATGCTACCTTAAAGGGTAGGTGTGTCAAGAAAAGGAAAATAGAAAAAAAAAGAGAAAAAGAAAAAAAAGAAAAGAAAAAAGAATTCAAAATGAAAAGAAAGAGACAAAAAGAAAGATGAAGACCATATCATGTTGAATATGCTGAAGTAATCACAGAATGTGATTAAGACATCTAGGTTGGTTAGACCCACTGGTTTGATTCTTTGAAACAAAATCACCAAGTTGGCTTACTTAAGGAATAAGCTGCGAAAGAGCCTTGGCACACACACACATGAGGTCTAGCTCAGATCACCCGTTCAGATGATTGGGTTTGAGTATGTCGAGTACTTTGAAGGTTCTTCGGTTTCGACGTGAAAGCATTCGTTGAGGATAAGATATGTTTATCTATCAAAGATTATCTCGTGAGAAGTGATGTAATGTGTGAAATAGAATATCATATCAGCTTGGGGGCGAAGCCCCACATTAGTATCAGTTTGAAGGCGAGGCCTATCTCAACCTGGGGGCGGGGCCCACATCGATTCAGTATCAGTATCCGCCGCGTATTGCATTGTGAGGGCGAGACCCTACATAATCAGTGCGAGGGCGAGGCCCATATCACATTGGGGCGAGGCCCCACATCACTTCACTATCAGTTTCGCCAGGTATGGCATTCTAAAGGCGAGGCCCACATCACATCAGTATCAGTATCGTCGGGTACGGCACTCCGGGTATGGAGACACAGTATCAGTTTTGCCAGGTATGGCATTCTAGGCGAGGCCCACATTAGTTCAGTATCAGTTCTGCTGGGTATTGCATTCTGGTGGCGAGGCCCACATCAGTTCAGTATCAGTTCTGCCAGGTAAGGCATTCTGGGGGCGAGGCCCACATCAGTTTAGTATCAGTTCTGCCGAGTATGGCACTCTGTGGGTTGAGGCCCACATCATAATCAGTCTTTGTTGAGTATGGCACTCTAGGGGCGAGGCTCACATCATTATCAGTCTTTGCCGGGTACGGCACTATGTGGGTTGAGACCCACATCACTATCTATCTTTGCTAGGTATGACACTCTGGGGGCGAAGCCCACATTAGCTCCAGTATCAGCTCAGGGTCGTGACCCACATTATCAGTATAGTTCAGGGATGAGTCCCGGGCCGAGGCCCACTTCAGTTTCAGTTTCAGGGATGAGTCCGGGGCCGAGGCCCACTTCAGTTTCAGTTTCAGGGATGAGTCCCAAGGCCGAGGCCTATATCAGTATCAGCTTGGGGGTATGACCCATATCAGCATCAGCTTGGGGGCGAGGCCCATATCAGCATCAGTCGAGGGCCGAGGCCCATTTCAGTTTCAGTTTGGGGATGAGTCCCAGGCCGAGGCCCATATCAGCATCAGGTTGGGGGCGAGGCCCACATCAGCATCAGTCGAGGGCCGAGGCCCATTTCAGTTTCAGTTTGGGGATGAGTCCCAGAGCAGAGACCCACAACTCAGTTCAGGGAACAAGACCCTCAACACAATTCAGATCGGGAACAAGACCCACAACTCAGTTCAGGGAACAAGACCCTCAACACAATTCAGAACGGGAACAAGACCCACAACTCAACAAATCGGGAACAAGACCCGCAATTCAGGGAACAAGACCCTTATCTCAACAAATCGGGAACAAGACCCGCAATTCAGGGAACAATACCCTCAGCTCGGTTCGGGAACAAGACCCACGGGAACAAGACCCACCATTCAACTCAAACGGGGAACAAGACCCTCAGCTCAGTTCGGGAACAAAACCCATCATTCAACTCAATTCAGGGAACAAGACCCTCAACTCAGTTCGGGAACAAGACCCACGGGAACAAGACCCACCATTCAGGACAAAAGGGGAACAAGACCTTCACATCAGATTCGGGAACATGACCCATGGAGACGAAACCCACAATTCGGTATCATATTAGTTCTGCCAGGTACGACACGACCAACTCAATTCTCAATTATCAACAGTATTTTGGGGATGCGTCCCCGGGCCGAGGCCCATTTTGTCAGCGGTATTGGGATGCGTCCAAGGGTCGAGGCCCCCGTTGTCAATTGCAGTTATTGGGATGCGTCCCAGGGTCGTAGACCCACTGCATCATATATTCCATTTTGGGGATGCGTCCCCGGGCCGAGGCCCATTTTGTCAGCGGTATTGGGATGCGTCTCAGGGTCGAGGCCCCCGTTGTCGGTTGCAGTTATTGGGATGCGTCCCAGGGTCGTAGACCCACTGCATCATATATTCCATTTTGGGGATGCGTCCCCGGGCCGAGGCCCATTTTGTCAGCGGTATTGGGATGCGTCCCAGGGTCGAGGCCCCCGTTGTCGGTTGCAGGTATTGGGATGCGTCCCAGGATCGAGGTCCACTGCATCATCAACTCAGTTCGAAGCAGCAGGTAAGCCAAGTGGCAGCTGGCGAGCCAGGTAAGTAAAAATGCATTGCACGAACTTTGATAGGATTGTCACTGGCACACACTGAACAAATCCCATCAAAGTGGGGGCGACTGTAGGCATTGCATTTTTGCATATCAGCCCAATGATGAGCCTCGTACGGAGGCACCACCTTTTAAGTCGCGGGAGTCGCGGGAAACTGACGACGGAAGGGAAATGTCAAGAATTAACGTTTTGTTGGATTTTTGTTCGCTCGCTTAACCTCGGGTTTGCTCAGGGAACCTTTATCCTCACTCTTTTTCACACCTTTTCTATCTCTAACTTCCATGTAAAATTAAAATTCACCAACCAATTAAATTAATTCTAACACCAAATAACAAAAATAATAAACCAAAGCCCCACCATTCACGTAATGCACAACACGCACACCAAAATAATTCCCTCCAGCATACCCCACGTAGCCAACAACACCATTTTTCTTCCTTTACAAATGACAAGTGCCTCACCTACCAAACAATTCAACAAACCAAATCCACCATTTTCAAACCTTATCACCAACCTTTCAGCCGCCCATTTTGACAACAAAAAAAAACCACCTACCCCTGCTCTCTTCTTAACGCCTCATTCTTCCAAATTCAGAGGGGAGATTCACTCACCAACAGCGCCTAACTTCATCAGCCCCTCAACGCATGAATCACCCTTCATCATGATCATCATCTCACCACTTCATCACCCCAGACGACCATCATCATCACCTTCACAGCCCACTGATCTTCACCACTAAACCCTAGCCACCAAGAGCCTCACAAGCCTTCACGCCACAAACATCCCAAACAGCCCCTGAAATTCCCCCTGTCTAGCCACATATAGCCCTCACAAAACAACCCTCAACTCACGCATAAAACACCCCAGAACTACCCCAATTTCACGTGACTGCAGCCCCAAAATTGGCCAGACTTCACGCCCAAATTGCCACTGAAATATTGCCCTTGGACTGCCCTTTGTATCACCGAAACTTACCCTCCACTGCAGCTCATCCATCACCGAATTCTGCCTCCCAAACAGCCCAGCAAATCTTGTCAAAAACTACCTAAAAAACTGCCTCTAACTACCAAGAAAATAGCCACCAAATTAACCCCCAAAGTGCCAAAAACACTGCAAACCTTCATTCCCTTTTGTCCCACATTGATTAGGAAACTACCCTCAATATTGCCTTCACAATTCACGCACAAAGCTCCCCTCTCACCCTACTCGGCAACGCACACTAACTACCCTCAAAGCAGCCCTCACGTAGCAAACCTCACCTCAGGCAATTACCCCTCACGCTGCCCATATCCACGCAAATCCCCCTCACAACAGCCCTATATCTTCACGCATAACCCCCTCACTGAACAGCCCTCCACGCACCAGCACATACGCTCACTCTCTCGGCCAGCACTTTGATAGCATAGACAAAGCACAAAGATATCACAAATCAGCCCTCTTCTGCCCCTGAACTAGCCCACATTTCAGCCCCTTACACTCACGCCAAATCTGCCTTACTTCAGCCCCATTGCTCACGCCACACAGCCCTCATTTCAGCCTCTGATTCACGCCCATTGTCCCTGAACCAGCCCCTCATTGCAGCCCTTGAAATACGCCAAAGCAGCCCTCCATTTCTGCCTCTAATTCACGCCAACTAGCCTCCATTACAGCTCCCATCATTCATGCACATTTCAGCCCATAATACCACAAAACAGTCCCCAATCCACCGAAACCAGTAAGCCAATTACAGAGCAGAAACTAACAATAAACGGAGAGAAAACAGCGGGTGGAAACCTCGAGTGAAAACAGAAAAAACAGTAAAAACAGTGGACCCGTCGAAAATAGCAAAAAACAGTAGAAACGGTGAACCCGAACAAAACAGCGAAAATAGCAGAAACAGTGGATCAGTGAAAACAGTGGAACGATAACCCTTCCGGCACCGTGAAACGCACTCCTGGAAAGCGACTAAAAAGGTAAGACCTGAGGGCACCCTTTATTATATTTATTTTGTTGTTTCGGACACGGCGTATTCGGTTGACGTCAGATACGTCTAATCGGGTATGCGAGGTCCTACATTAATAGTGGCCAAGTTACTGGCCCACATGTTTATTTTTGTATTTGTTATGTTATGAAAACTCATTTTCGAAGCATGTAAATTTAAATGTAAGATTTATTTTTATGAATGTGAATTAGGTTGAAGTATCATTGTACATGTATGTTAAGTAGTTTTGATTAAAATTGCACAAATCACAAACATTACAAGATGACATAAAGTAAGAGACCATTCCGAACCCAAAGGTTTGAGGTCTTCTCTTGCGAGGGGTGAGTGCGGCCTTAAATCTCATTTTCCCGGCTCACACCGGGTGGCGACTCCATGTTATTTCGTACTTCTCAACCGGGCCGCGAGGCCGGAACAGCGTCGCCGATTTCTGTTGTCTACACCCACATGACACATGTCATTCTAATGCTTGCATGTAGATTGTGTACATTGCACTCAATGTCATTGCATGGAAATTGAGTGTTTGACACTCTAAGCCATTGCATATTATGTGTCATAATTTTATTATTTATTTAATGAAAATTATGGCATAAATATAAATTGATTTTTGGTAAATCATTTTAATAACTTAACACAATTTTATCTCTCTCAAAATTCTCTCTTCCTCTCACGCAAAACAGAAGGTTTGCTCACTGGTTTTGAACCAGTTTGGGCGTGAATAAGGGAAGCAAGAGTGGTTTCTCACGGTGAGAAATCAAGTGCTAGCACACTTACAAGTCTTGCGAAGGTGGTAGGGAGGTTCGACCATGAGGCGGGACTCATCCGATGGAGTTTGGAGCTTCGTTTTGAGACCCGAAACTGCCAAGACAGTGAGCATGGACTGGTTGCAGTGGCGTGAGCAAGGCAGTACGTTTTTGGCCTTGATTCGTCTTCAAATCGACATAACCGATCAATGTAAGTATTCCGCTATCTTCATTGGTGTATTCACGCATGTTTTCATGTCTTGTTTGATCTTGGGACCTTTAGAAAAATTCAACAATGGTATCAGAGCTAATGTTGCAAGCATGAAAAATGTAGGGCTTAAAATTTGGGTAAATGTTTGTTGAGCATGATTTGAATGAATTGATTATTTAAGTATGCTTATAACATGTTTAATTTCATTTTGGTTAGACTAATTTGATGAAAAATGATTTGGAATTATTTTCCCCAAAATTAATGCCATGGCCGAATGTCAATTGAATTTTGGGATCTTGGATATTTTGATTTTTAATTCATTTGATTAGTTAGAATCGATTAGGTTGATGTTAATTGGAATCGAATTGGATTGGATTTCGAATTGGACAAAATCCCCAAAATCTTACCTTGGCAGAATTGGTATATATGCCCTAATGTCTTGGTAAATTTTGATTTTGATAATTGGATGTATTGGAAATCATTCGGGATATGTATTTAATGTCGATTGCGGATTAATTGGATTGAAACCGAATTGGACATGAAATCACTCCCTTGGCTGAGACCTTTAAGCATGTAGATGGGTTTGGTTTTTCAATTTGTGTGTTGGACATATGATAATGAATCAAGCATGATTAATTGGACTAATATGGTGTTTTAGAAATGTTGATTTAGTTGATTGATCATGTAATACACTTTGGTAATTAAATTGGGAAAATTGGATTTTTTGAATTTAATTATTTGGGCCTAATTTTGGAAATTGGATTTAAATGTTGTATTTGGGCCTATTGGGCTTGATTTATCAAGTTTGGTTTAGGCCAAATGGATTGGATCCAATTGGGCCCAAAACCTTGACCATAAAGCCCAAATGCGACTTAATGAACCTTTAATGATTAATTGGGCCTAATGGGCCGAAATTGATTTCTAAGGCATTTTGGGTGATTCCACTATTGGGCGTTGGTTGCCGAAGCCCATGCCTAAAGAAATTAATTGAAGCCCATTAGACTTAAATTAAATTGACGTTGGACGTTAATCGGACTTTGAGTCCCGACGCGATTGAATTTGGAATTTAAATCGTAAAAGGTTTATTATATAAAAGTGTAATATTTAATTGGAATTGAATAGTGAATTAGTATTAAATACATGTTAAATTAGATTTAATGATGTAGTTTAATTTAATTCATGAATTTGTGCTTTGAGTACTTATTCGCAAAAACGAGTTTGACTCGAACAAAATCAAATCGTTGTTTGAACATTGGATGATCACTTAATTATCAGATTAATTAATTTGATTGATTGATTGATAGCATGCTTATGTGTGTGAATACATGGTTGTGTTGAAAGAATAATATATATCGGATGGATATTAGTCGGGTGGGCAATTTTAGAAATTGTTGTAATAAATTCGATTTATTAAATTGGACATGCGTGTCCAGCTTATCACCTTCTTTCTCTTTGTATTCTCTTCTCACCTATTCCCCTCTATGTATATGAGGTTTCTTTAGAAGTGTAGTGTAACGGGTAGAAGTAGTACAAGTGCTAGCTTGAGTGAGAAAGGGAGAAGATTTGATCTAGGATCAATGTGTTAAGTATCCATCCGTATATCATTATTATTTTATTTCATACTCGCTTTATTATGTATTTAGAATGCATGTTTAAGGGTGTATGATGATGAGACCTAACAAAGATAATTAAATTGGTAGCCAATTTGCACGCGAAAAATCCCTCAATAAATAACAAGCGTTTATTTTCCTTCCATTGAGTGATTCTTACTCAAGATCCGAGATTGGCAGGGGTTGTTGGCCAAAGTCAAGCCCTTGTCCGTCAAAGATGTGTTTTAATCACGAGGCTTTGTTCCATATCGGTGTCGTGTCCAAGTTGTGGTTTGTTGGCCAAAGTCAAGACCACTTCTTGTCCATTGACATTGATTACGAAGCTTCCATGTCAATGGGTCCGCGCTTGACTGGGATCACTAGGTTTGTTGTGCCAAAGCCAAGGCCTAGTTGATTCAGAGGAAAATGGTTAGGGTATATATTCGATATATAGGCATATATAAGATATATGTTGGGGACTTGGATGTCCACCTACTGGATCTAGGAGTTGGATGGGATCCAATTGATCTTCGAGATCTACCTAGTTAACTATCATACAATTTGTTGGCCAAAGTCAAGATTGTGTGATACTTTAACGGGATCCTAGCCCACTAGGAAACACGGTTTCCCGAGTACTCGACAGAGGGTTAGAGGCTCGACGAAAAATAGTGGGAGGCAAGTATTGAATTTGCAACATTCGTTCGAATACTCGCTAAACGCGCTCATCTATATTTTACTCGTCACATTAATCAAAAGTATTAGTTGGACTAATATTTTATGTTGTTTTAAAATATATATATAGTTGGACTATATACAAACTCATTCAATATATAGTTGATTTTTATATTGGATTATAGTAATCAATATAATTGAATTAAATGATAGTTGATTTTATAATTGGATTATAGTAATCAATATTAAAATTATAGTTGATTAAATAATTGGATTATTGTAATCATTATAATAAATAGTACATTTATAAAATTGATTAAATAGTTGGACTATTGAAATCAAGAAAGAATTTAAAAAGTTAAATATTTAAAATATATATTCCTTGGATTAAATGTTTTAAATGATTTAATTTTCAATTGGGAATTAATAATAGGTTAATTTATTTGATAAAATAACTTATTATGACTAAGCCCATTATTAAGCAAATAGTAGAGCATAAAGTCTTTGGAAGATTTATGTGATGATGACTTTAGTGCTTAATTAATATACTTATAATAAATCTATCTTTAGATTTAAAAGTATTAAAGTTGCAATTAATTGACTATTCTAGTGGAGAAAAGTCAAAGTTTGCAATTGGGCATGTAGCACAAGGTGCATATCATTTCGATATTTTAAAACCCAAGGCTTGGCCAAAGGTTTGTGAAATATTGAAAAGATAATTGACATATCCCAAAGTGACTACCATTTGGTTATGGAAGACACGAAGGAATTAAAGATAGGGCGAGGCTCTAACTTTAAAAATATTTGTCAAAGTTATGTTTACTACTAGTATTGAAATTGGATTTTAAATACTTAGTACGGTACATAATACATATATGTATTGACGTTCAGAATCCGCTGTGAGCTGGATACTGGCTTCAAGCCGAGATTTCTCTGCGAATTGGAAACGGGACGAAAGTCACTGTTTCGACCGTAGATACCTAAGTTTAGGAACCACCCTTTGGGTATGTACTTAAATTAGGAAATGTTATAATGTAACTAGTTTGACTAGAGACATTATCTCTATATCAGTGTTTAATCCGATGCGGATAAAACCTTTATATTCTAGAACACTAAAGTGTTTCATTATATAAAGATGATACTGAGATAAATACATTGGATGTAAATAACAGAATTTATATTTTGAATATAATAAAATCTCAAACATATAAAATGACAAATAAATAGCTTAAATTGATTTGATCAATGGAGACTTATTTGTGGCATTGTTGTCTAGGACACAATTAAAGAAGACTCGTATATCCACACTTTTGAAGAGTGGGTACTAGGACTGATTTGACTATTCAAATAAGGTCTACGAATCTAGTTTATTAGGTTAAATACCTAAAATACTATTTACTTGGTAATAGTAAAAGGGCCACCGATCTGTTAACCCTATTCATGGTGAATTAAGTGGGCCCATATCTAGCTAGGCTAAATATGAACATGAATATTTCGTGACCTTAACGGATGCAGCATCACGTTGTGGTTATGTGTTTCTTTTGAAGAACACAGATCGGAAACTTTTGAAGTTTCGACACGAAGAAAAGAAACAGATCGGCTATAGTGTTATTCCGCCACGGTAAGACCGAAATGGAAAATACTTAAGCAGTAAGTTTCATATATAAATGAAAGAGTACGGTGTTCTTTCATGTGAGGACTCCTCCCGAGACACGTCAGTTAGACGGTGTGTCCGAACTAAAACCGAATTTTGTTGGACATGATAAGGTTTATCACGAGTCGCTCTGAGCTACTATTTCCTTCAAACAGGATATGTATTAACAGTGCAAAACTTATTTAGAATAAGGTTCCATATAAATCTGTTTGACAGATATCATATAGGATATGAACAGGGAAGAAACGAGGTTTCTCATTCCTGATAATTTGGGTATGCGAGGCATAGCGTTTGGATGATACCAAACTAAGGACCCAAATTGGATAAGTGCCAATATAGGTTATCCTAAGGGAAACCTTAAGTATAGTACTTATAAATCCCACATGAGAACAATGTAATTGTTGCTCACCATGCGGTTTTCCTGAGAGGAATACCGATATGCAGTGGTCAGTGGGAGGATAGTGATACTCGATGAAAATCGGAGAGTAATACTGTTCAAGGCACGAAGTCCTTAATGGAACACAAATAGTTCATCTATGATGAAACTATACCATTAATCTTCAAATACACAAGAACTTAGTAGATCGGATAGAGTCAGAAAACAACCTAGGGTATGGGTTTCTGATCTCACCTCATAAAGATGTCAATCTTATGGTGGTGTACCATCCGACTACGTTATGAGGAAGTGATACGAGGTATCGACTCCATGTTATGGCAAAGTGCCATGAATCCGAAATGGATTCCATGTATAACAACTATTTTGGATACTAGTTGTTGTACCACAAGGCATTGTGCCTATGGTACATTTAAAGTCTTCAAGGAAGACATACATGGATGGCAACATACCAACGTACAAAGCTAGGCTTTTGACGGAAAGGTATCGTTATCAACATTGTGTTAATAACGGCTCAACCTTTTACCTGTTGCCATGGTAAATCCATTTTGAAGATGCTTGTTGATAACTGTATATTTCATTTATGAAATATGTCAGTTACAAATCAAAATCGCTTTCCTGAAAAGGAAACCTTTTGGAGGATGTTTACAACATCCTGACGATTTTGTATAACCGACAAACAAGGTTTGCGGGTTATTCGATCCATGTTTGGATCAATGCAAGCATAAGGTTCTTGGAACTGACGTTTTGAAATAATCATAATGGTTTATGATTTGACTCAAAACGAAATAATTCTTGTGTATATAAGGAGGTTAGTGGGAGAGCGCACTGACAGTGTGAAATCCCATAAAACAATTGGTGAAAGCTTGGTTTTCATAGATATTCTTTCAATAGAAATTCTCCGTAGAATTCTGGGGAGTAACAACCTTTATTCAAGGAATAAAAATCTACTGGGATAGATTTGGAGTTGTTAACACTCTCTGGGAAATTGTACATTTAAAATGTACTTGTATTGGTGTCTCATACGCTTCGAGCATATGGAGTCACAATCGGGTCAATCCAAGTGATAGTCACTGGATTGAAGTTAAGAACATCTGTTAGTATCTCTGAGAACTAAAGATGCTATCTTTTACTATGGAGAAGGAGAACTTGAAGTGACTTGGATCACTGCAGCAAGTTTCCAAACGATTAAATACTACGGTACTATAAAGTTTGAACACCGGGACAGTGAGCTGGAAATCTTCCAAGCAAGATAACTGTTGCCGAATAAACAACTAATACGGATTATTGCTGCAGCTGAGGCAGCAATAGAAGCCATTTGGGTCGATAATAAATCTAATTAGATTAGATATAGTTCTGTTAGCAGCTGAGCTAGGCGTCAGCACAAGGCTAAAGAATTAAAGGTCTCATCGACGATCCAGATATATACTTCTATATCATCTGATTCGTTCGGATCATACATCGTGGCGATGTGATGATCGTATAAATCGCGTCAGACGATAATCAAACAAATCCGCTGACGAAAACCTTTCCTCAGCAATTTGAGCGAACCTTACATAGTTCGGGTGTAGGACACTTGAGTGACACGCTACGTGCCAAGTGGGAGATTGTTGGATAATATGACCCATAGCGTCACTATTTGCACAGAACATTGTGTTGCTGTAGCAAAATTAACTATGTAACAAGGAAATTGCACTCTCATCATTTGTGATTAGATCACCTTAGATATATAAATGAAGAGAGGTCCCTATGATTAGTTCCTGGATTGAGATGATATGAGACAGTATCAGTCCACGAAGGATTAATCATTAAATATCCCTAGCCGTAGTATTATCGAGACTAGACATCGATAATGCGGAATAGGCTATGCTAGGTTGTAGTATTGTGGGCGTTGTGAGGGCAAACGACATAGTTCTCATATATATAAGTATTGGATACTTATGCAAGTGCGATAGGAGGTCGTGTTTCACCGATGGTACCGGAAACAGCTTCGCTCTGGATAGACCCCTCGGAATCCCATTGGTATTATGACTATGTGTCTATGGGAGGCCGAAATCAAGGTAGTGTGTGTATAGTCTTAACCTGAGACTTGCATCGCTAATACTTGCGATAATCGGTAGACTTTGGTCTTGGTGGTACAGGGCTTTAACCGGTTTTGCGTACACCACTTCTGGGTTTATCAGAGAGTCGTAGTGTATTGGGTGTGATGTCGAGACGGAAGTATCACTTCAGTCATATTGGAGATGATGTCACGCAGGATACGGTATTAGTGCTATTAAGTGATGCGCATCCAATCGTGATATTATGACCAGGTCATGAATATCCGATTATAGAGACTAGTTACCATACATCCGATATGTGTTTCGGACGGGGCAGACACTTATCCAGCCCCAGCCCTAGCACGTGACTATCCGATACTGGACCGATACGCACAATACAATTGTATACTACGCTTGATACAGATCTTAATATTCTTAAATGGATATGTCCGGAGAATTAGGTAGACTTGGTGCTTTGCTAAGAGTCGACCTTGTCTCGTAAATCGGTAGAACGTAGTACTTGGTACGTACGTGATTCGGATACTCCGACGACCGTATTTACTGCCAGATTATCCGGGGATCTCATGGGTCGCTTCCCGATAATCCACCGATGACGCACAACTCGCACTCTTGAATAATCTGGGATTATACAGAAGAGAGAGAAAATTAATCTAGGATTAATAACGGAGATGTTTTATCCGGGATAAAATGTCGTCTAAGAGAGAGAACGATTAATTCGGAATTAATCGATGTATTAATATATATTCGATATATTAGACGAAATTAGATTTCGACGCGGAATTAAAATCAGATTTTAATTCGGGCAAACGAGTTAATTTAGAATTAATTCGTTAGCGACGTAAATAATAATTTCGCTAGGCGCAATTATTTATTTAAATTCGATTGAATTAACGTCGCGACGTAAGCTCGGTATTTCGGAAATATCGAACCCGAACGCGTGAGTGCACGTGGGCCCACTTTCATTTGGAAACGTGTGGGGCCCACATGACACATGTCATTCTAATGCTTGCATGTAGATTGTGTACATTGCACTCAATGTCATTGCATGGAAATTGAGTGTTTGACACTCTAAGCCATTGCATGTTATGTGTCATAATTTTATTATTTATTTAATGAAAATTATGGCATAAATATAAATTGATTTTTGGTAAATCATTTTAATAACTTAACACAATTTTATCTCTCTCAAAATTCTCTCTCCTCTCACGCAAAAGAAGGTTTGCTCACTGGTTTTGAACCAGTTTGACGTGAATAAGGGAAGCAAGAGTGGTTTCTCATGGTGAGAAATCAAGTGCTAGCACACTTACAAGTCTTGCGAAGGTGGTAGGGAGGTTCGACCATGAGGCGGGACTCATCCGATGGAGTTTGGAGCTTCGTTTTGAGACCCGAAACTGCCAAGACAGTGAGCATGGACTGGTTGCAGTGGCGTGAGCAAGGCAGTACGTTTTTGGCCTTGATTCGTCTTCAAATCGACATAACCGATCAATGTAAGTATTCCGCTATCTTCATTGGTGTATTCACGCATGTTTCATGTCTTGTTTGATCTTGGGACCTTTAGAAAAATTCAACAGTACTGTGACAACACGGATGCCATTGCTCAATCAAAGGAACCAAGGTCCCACCATAAATCAAGCATGTACTCAGGCGATTTCATCTCATCAGGGAGATGTTGGAGAGAAAAGAAGTTATTATAGAGAAAATACCCACATAAGATAATCTTGCAGATTCACTGACTAAAGGGCTGACTCAACAAAAGCATGATAGACACACCGGAGAGTATGGTGTCCAATTCATACTAGTTGACTAGTAGTGCAAGTGGGAGATTGTTAGGGATATGCCCTATAACCAACTTGTGGATGGGTTATATGTAACATGTATTGTAATATTTTCATTAATTAATTAAATGGAATCTTTATTATATGTGTCTTACATAACTTATATGAATCATCAACATTGTAATAAAGCCCTTCGAGTAATAGGACGATGGCTTCCATGTTAGACAGTAATGACCCATATGATGAGTGATAAATGTATCACTATTTCCCACTCATTTAACTTGATATTTTGTATAGTTTCTTGAGTTTTGTGAATATTTTGATGTGTTTTGTGTTATTTTGCAGATAAATAAAGATTCAGGACATTTTAGAGGTGATTTGGAGCAAAACTGTGAAATTTGGTGAAATTTGGCAAAAAGGGTATTTTGGTCATTTTGGACGTCCCGACACAAATTTTGGTATTTTTGGGCATCCCGACACCAAAATAAAGTTTCAAGATATTCTGGAGGTGATTTGGAGCAAAATTTTGAAATTTGGCAAAAAGGGTATTTTGGTAATTTTGGGCGTCCCGACACCGAGGGTATTTTGGTAATGGCACCACCATGCCACATGTCGAAGATTCAACGAGCCGTCATTTTTAGCACACCATGACACGTGTCGAAAATTCAGCGATCCAAAAAAAATAATAATAAAATAATAAAATAATAAAGTAATAAAAATCAGAAAAATAATAATAAAAAATTAGATTTTTTTGCCTATAAATAGATTTCGAATTTTTAGTTTCAAATGTACTCTTCCTCTGAAATCCTTATAAATAAATTGAGAGTTCTTCATATTTTCTTCTTTTATTCAGTTTTATTTACGCTTTGTAGTAGTAATTCTATCCATCTATGATGGGGTAACTTATCTATGCTGAGGTAATAAGGTAATACTTTTACTTTTACTATTTAGATTAATCTCCCTTAAAAATAATATATTTACTATTTAAAAAATGAATTAATCAGGATACCGCCAGATTGGTCGGTTGGTAATAAAATTCCTTTTCCGCCTTTATGGCTGGTTATTTTGGTTCCGCCTTTATGGCTGGTTACTTTGGTTCCGCCTTTATGGCTGGTTTACTTAAATTGACTTAATCAGGTTACCGCCTATATGGCTGGTTGGAAATAATCACAAGTTTATATATCATTTTATTGGGAGATATCTAAATAGTAAATAGTAGAAGTTGATTCTTTTGCCTTAGCATTTCTTTTCGTTTCTTTGCAAATTACTACTTTACAAATACTTTTCAGCAATTTCTATTTATGTCTTTTAAGTTTTTATCAGTTTTAGTTATGTGTTGTAACTAAGTTAAATATCTAGGGTTGTGATAAAATCTAATATCACCAGTTTATAAAGGGTTAGATTACAGTTTGGGTAATTAAAGAATTATTTGTTGAGTCATAATCTTAAAGCCTTTTTATTAACTGGCCATTAATAAAATTGATTAGTTAAACTTAAAATGAACTAGACATAGGGATTTTAAGTTTAAGACCTTATACTCAACAACCCACGATCTTCTTTAAGGATAGATAAACCTTTAATAGATTTCCTTACAGGATAGAAATATACCTGTTGGGCGGGGGTAATCAATAATTGGAATTCAATCTTAATGAATCTAGGTAATTTAATTGACATAGACATATGATTCAATTTGATTATTCTAGGTATTTGTAAATGACCATCGGAAGAGGCTTTTACATAATTTAGTATTCCAGATTAATAATTTAATATTTTACCCAACTATGATTTAACTACTTCATCTTTTAATTAATATTGGAAGAATTCACAACCCTAGATAGTCTTAATTCTCATTAATCTATTCTCAAATTTCTTTTACTTGTTTTAAATTTAGAATCATCGTCATTTTAATCAAACAATTTGTTAGATATCAGTAATCACTTAACCTCATAAAATTAATAGAATAGGTAATAAGTCCTCGTGGGATCGATATCTTTTTATACTACTTGAACGATACGTGCGCTTGCGTTTAACGTGTGTGATTACGCCGGTCAAGTTTTTGGCGCCGTTGCCGGGGACTTCTTTTCTTTTACTTTTAGTTTAAAGGTTAGATACGTTACTTGTGTCTAATTTTTCCTTTTTACTTATTACTTTCGTTTTATTGTGTTTCAGGTTATCACAATCTAATGAGACGAACCAGAAGCTTTGAACTACAACGCTTGACCCAGAAATTGAAAGAAAGACCATCAGACAATTGAGAAGAGAAAGGCGACAAGGCCAAGAAGCAATATTAACATGGAACCTGAACCTTTGCAAGTTGCACCACCAATTCCTATTCGAGACAGAACAATTCCGGTGGTTGACAGACTCATTTCATGTATTGTACTTCCTCCCTTACAGCAAAATGCAGGCAGGTGACATCAAAACTTGCATTCAGATGATACAACAATCAGTACAGTTTGGAGGGAATGCAACTGAAGATCCTAATGCCCACATCAGCAACTTCCTGGAAGTTTGCGGTACTTTCAATTACAACCGAGAAGCTGAAGAAGAAGCATGCGACTTCGTGTTTTTCCATACTCTTTGAAGGACAGAGGTAAAGCTTGGCTACATTCACTACCAGCTGGTTCCATCACCACTTGGAACGCTTTAGCCACTAAATTTCTTGCAAAGTACTTTCCACCAGCCAGAACTGGAAAGTTGAGGAATGACATCACATCCTTTGTACAACAAGAATCAGAAACTCTCTACGACGTTTGGGAAAGGTACAAAGATTTGCTCAGGAAATGTCCTCACCATGAGATTCCAAAATGGCTTCAAGTCCAAACATTCTATAATGGACTTTCTGGAATTATGAGAACCACAATTGATGCTGCTGCCGGAGGAGCATTAATGGCAAAAGGAGAAGATCAAGCTTGGGACCTAATTGAAGAAATGGCCAACAACAATTCATTGTGGCCAACAGAAAGGAGCATGATTCAACGAATTGCTGGAATTTATGAGGTTGGAGCCAATTCAGCAGTCAGTACCAAACTGGATCAGATATGCAAATTTATGGAGACTCTTAACATGGATCCACAAGTTCACCATATGGAGGAGCACCAGAATCAAATCAACAACAAGAAGAAACGGTGAATTATGTCAACAATTTCAACAGACAGGGGAACAATCCATATTCCAACACCTACAACCCAGGGTGGAGGAATCATCCAATTTTTCATGGAGCAACAATTCAGGCCAACAACAGAACTATCCACCACCTGGATTTCAGCAACATAACAAAGGCCCGGAGCAGACAAAGAACCAGAAATAGCAGAAGTGTTGGCTCAGTTAAAAAAGTACGATGCTATGTTCAAAGCCAATCTGCTTCCATCAAAGCACTAGAGAATCAATTGGACAACTGGCCAATGCTCAGAGTTACAGACCGCACCAGGTACCCTTCCCAGCAACACAGAAACCAAATCCAGGAACATGGGGAAAGAGCAGTGTAATGCCATCATGTTAAAAAGTGGTACTGAAATCAACAAAGATGTGAGCCAAACGACAACTGAGGATGTCCAAAAGAAACAGAGAAACAAGAGGATGAAAAAGAAGCAAAGGAAAAAGAACAGATCACTCCACCTCCACCTTTTCCTCAACGCCTTCAGAAAAGTAAACTGGACAAGCATTTTGCTCTATTCTTGGAGGTTTTCAAAAAGCTGCCA
>SKCR01048142.1:0-40569 GCA_019454045.1 Zanthoxylum bungeanum
AGGATTTTAATAAAAACTAGGCAAATGCTTAAGTATTGCATTGATAGAAATGGTGGGGGTTAGTAGGGTTAATGGTGGGGTGAGTAGTTTTGTTTGGTTTTAATAATATGGAGACTTGTTAGGTAATAAGAATGTGATTATGTTGGAGGTTAAGAAGAAAAATACAAGAGGTTGTTAAAATAATGTTGTTGTATAATGGAAAAAAAAAAGGAAATAAATGAGTTATTACAAAAACAAAATATAATATTATCCAATCTATTATAATACAGTTCGCATATTTCAAACCCAACACATTCGAAAAATAAATAATAGAAAGACACTAAAACCACCAATATTTGGTGTCACACACACACAACATTTCAGCTAACGTTCTGAAAACATATTTCAAATTAACACATGGTGTAAACAAACATACCCTTAAATCAATTAACGCTTCACTTCTATCTCTTTGAATTTCGCTGCGAAGACTTGCTTGGTGTCATTCTCCAAATTTACCTCTCTCCACCATTCTGCACTTGCTCTTATTGAAATTAAACTTCTCTTTGCGCTGTCGGAGTTAAATGGGAGTGTTTTCAAACTTGGGCAGTTGATTACGGATATAGTCTGGAGGGAAGGAAACGGCATCGTTCCGCTGCATATGCTGTCTAGGCTTGGAAGGCTATCAAAATTAGCCACCATAAGATTTGAGAAATAATTGGGACTTGCTGAAGACCCGGCAGCATCAGTACCTATAATTTCTTTTAAGGAGTGACATTCGATCAATGAAAGAAACTGAAGGAATGGGACGTGAATGAGGCATGTCAAATCTTTTATTTCTGGACATAGAATGATATATATATGACGAAGGATAGATAAAGAAGGAGGATCCAATCTCTGATATTCAAGCCTCGGCATAAAACCACATTTTATGTGAATTGTCTCAATTTGAAACAACTTTGATCCCAAGGTGAGCGAGGACAGCTCAGAAGACGCTATCGTTAGTCTTCTTATGCAACGTTGTAGCTTGGAGGAGTTTAGAATTTTATCGACAGCTTGGACAGAAAATAAGGTGAGACTTAAGTCGTTGATGTCTTCCAAGCCTTCTAACTCCTTTAAGATGGCTGTTTCATCTGAAAGTGGATCTATCACTTCAACTAGTTCAGTTGAGAAATAACTGAATACTTGTAATAATGAAAGACTTGATATCACTCCTTCTGGAATAGTAAGATAACATTGTATACCATCTAAAAGAAGAACCTTGAGGTTTTCCAAACTCTTGATTTCAATAGGCAAGAATCTTATACTTGTATTTGATAGATTAAGATGGCGTAACTTCATCAATCCACCAATCTCGTCAGCCAACTCATTTAAGTCAAGATTATATGACAAGTCCAAAACTATCAACTTTTTCGTAGATCCAAAGAATACACTGGGAACTGGAAGTTTTGGCAACGTAGTATGCCTAACAAGCAAAGTTCGAACCTTAGGTGCTTCAGCGAGAGATGAAAAGTCGACGCTAGAACCCCAGAATGACATTCTTGCAGCCTCATTCCAGCCATCAAATTTGTCTGGTTGAATTGGCCCAACATGGTTTTGCACCACCAAAGTCTTCATCTTGATTTCAGAAGCTAACTCCAAGGCCATATCACGAATCAAGCCATGCATCTTGACAGAATCCTCAGAAATCTCGCCTCTCTCTAGTAGACAAGCAAGTTTCAAACTTTCAATAATATACTCTCCTTTATCTCGAGGAGATTCTGCACTTAAAAAGCCCTCCCCAATCCAAAGTTGAATAAGTTCGTCATTCCTGATATTATGTTCCTCTGGAAATAAGGAACAATATAGGAAACAAGTTTCGAGGGTGCCCTCCTTCAAGCTGTCGTAGCTAAACCTCAAAACACTAAACAAAGTTTGCATGCCGTCCTTCTCCATACTTCCAAATTTGAATAGACTTTTTTTTAATTCACTAATTGCAAGCCGCCATTGTGCAGGCCCCTTCCTACTCGCCATGGCATGTACAACCGTCAAGAGAGCAAGCGGCAAACCTTGGCATTCGTCAACAACAATTTGAGCAAGGATTGAAATCTCAGAATTGGAATTGTATATATCATCACCCACCTTGTACAGAAACAATTCAAGGGCTGCTTTCTGTGACAAACACTCCACTCTAAATGGTGTCCGATCTCCCATCGCACGGCATACTTCTTCTGACCGGGATGAAAATAATATTTTGAACCCAATTTTGTTGTCATCAAGAGAAACTCCCAGTTTTGAGAGATCTAATCGCTCCCATACGTCGTCAAGCAGCAACAAAAACTTTTTGCCTCTTAATCTCGTCAAGATTTCACCAGCTCTTCCATCCTCGTCATGATAGCCTCCCCACACTTCATCCGGTATTTCTAATCTTCGGCGTATAACTTCTTGAATTTTCTTCATGTCGGGGTTTCTGGACACCTTAACCCAAATCACCAACTCAAAATTATTCTTGGTGTCGAGAAACTTGTTGTTAAGCTTCTTTAGAAGTGTGGTCTTCCCGACACCACCCAATCCAAATAACCCAATCACCGTATCGCTTTGCGTATCTTCATTCTTAATTCGTTTCCAAACGTCATTGATAATGGAGTCGAAGCCCACAATCTTCTCTATTGGCATCGGAACCGCCAGAGCTAGAGGTAGCTGTATAGCAAAAACATCGAAACGCCGCCCTGTTTCCTTTAAATCTCTCACAGCAGCGATCTTCTCACTGACTTCTTGTCCCAGTTCGTCTCTGGACCACCAGTTTCCAGGAAAAAGCTTGCTCAAGCATGTTTTCTGGATCCCTTCATCACCTCTCCGTAAAGTGTCATCAACGTTTCTTAGTGTATCTGCTACCGTTATCAGCCAGCCATTCACTTCTTGTGTTCGCCTCCAACGCGGCTGCTCTGCGTGATCTACCCTCGATTGCACATCTTGCCTGATGTTTTCAAGTTCAAGCTTTGCCTCTCTCAAAGAGTTGAGATTATTTTTAAGACAAAAGAAATAACCACAATGCTGTCCAATCATACCACACAATGGAGGTACAAGAAAGTTCAAAACCGTGTCGATCAAAGAGGCCATTGCTAGCTCCCAGGATATCAGGCAAAGAAATTTTTCAAAATACAAGCTATGCCTATGCTCATGCTCATGCATAAGGAGATATTTATTTATAATCTAGTAATTCAGCAAGACCACTTTTAAAATTTTGAAAACGACAGAATTAGTTTTGGTTTTAATCTTCTTTGACAAATGCTAGTCCTAGTTTTTGTTTGCTAATGAGCGGTCAATATATCTATATTTATTGTTCATATATCTTACATTTTGAGGATTATTACGAGTTTTATGAGCGTTTTGAGGAGTTTATTGTGTTTTTGTAGGATATGATACATATGGGAGGCATGAGTTTTAAACGTCGACAAATTAAGGCGTTTTGCACTAGTGACCTCCTAATTCACGCAGCCTTTAATATTTTGACTATAACGTTTTCATACGATGTCAAAATGAGGTGATTCAAGTTGCATTAAAAAATAAAACTCAATTATTTACAACTTTGTACTCCAAAGACTCTATCATGGTAAAAAATGAGTTTAAAACATGAGATGCAATATGTCTTCCATTAGCTAGCCAATAAGCTCCCATTGACGTGCTGATGAAACCTGAAATTGGCTTGTTGCTCTCTAACTTCTATTGGAGCGCCATCGGAAGCTCATTGGTGCGCCAATATGCCCGGAAATCCTAATTTGAGCAGAATTAAAAGATTCTTAAGAAGGAAATCTCTCAGGACCTCATATATAAGCACAAGTCCATCCCAAAACCTAGGAAGAAGCCTTATAACACAATTTTGGAGTCTCAGAGCATAGAAGAACACATAGAATAAGGCAAGAATGAAGTGATTCAATCAGCGCTGGAGATTGAAGGCGAAGAGTGCAAACGAGAGTTCTTCATTCTATTTTCTCTCTAACTTTGTCTTTATGAGTTATTATCTTGTATCAATAATTAGCTTGTTTTTATTGAATATCATGAGAAGCTAAATCATTAATTTAGGGTTGTAATATATCCCAAATACTATGCTTAATTAAGTTGCATCTTTATATTCTTTTGGCTTTGTTATGTGATTTTTTATTATTCTATGTGTTTGATTGCATATTTTACTGTCTGGTCAATAAGACTATTCTAAGGTCAGTGTCATTCTCAACATATTTATACATTAATCTAATATGCATTATGACATTACCATTAATGAGGTATGAAATGAAAAATGTAATTATTTTATTAATAAATAATAAAATATACAATACATTATTCGGATTGGCGTTTCAAACTCCAACTCCAACATGTGTGGCCTTGGGTTCTTGGTTGGTGAGGTATTGATTGGGTATTTCCAGATAACCTGACTTTATTGATTGAATCTCTGAATCTTGTGTTATGGAAGGAAGTCATCAGATTTTATGTATACTTTATTTATGGCTATATTTTGGTGCATTTGGCTCGGAAGAAATCAACGCATCTTCAATGATAAACCTTCTGATCTTATCCAAACTTGTGAGAAGATATTAGGTTTTAATTCTAGGTGGTTATCTATCAAATATGAAGGTTTCACTTTTTTTCTTGATTTTATTTGAGGTTATCTCCTACCTTAGTTAATTCCTGAATTTCTTTTGATTGATCTTTTTTTGCTTTTCTCTTTCGATGATTCATTGATATTGTATAATGCTCAATGTCTCACTATTGGTGAGTCTTTTTATTAATAATATTTTCCTCCTCTTTATCAAAAAAAAAAAAAAAACTTATACTCTAATTTTTTTCCCATAATTTATAAGATAACTTATACTCTCACTCTAATACTATCTATAAACCAGCCTTAATCTTCTACATTTCTCTTTCTTTTTGTTAAGAATCCGAACAGTTAAAAAGAAAATAAAGTAAATAGTTGAGAAAATTGTAGTTAATGATTCTCTTTCATTTCGTATGTAAACTAACAAAAAAAATGTCAGCATCATTCATATGAAGTGATGATTTCATATATTCTTTTACTAATTAAATTTCATGAAACTAGCTGGTAGGCTTCTTGTTGACGGTTGATTTTGGTCTCAGGGTAATATGGGAATATCACACTCCGAGGTAATCCTCATTCAATAGTGAATTTGTTTGGTTATGAGGGACCAAAAGCAAATTTAGCAAAAACAGATAAACACGCCAATCAACAAGGAGATTTAACGTGGTTCGGTGGATTTGGATCCGACCTACGTCCACGGAAACAAGCAGGATGATACTTTTATTACTCAAACAGGCTTTTCTGATCTCTTTTTTGTTTTTACAAGTCAGAGCTTGATGATTCTGATGCCCCTTATACATACTTTACCCTTCTATTTATAATAGTACAGAAATCAGATTCCTATTCGTATAAGAATTCTTCAGTCAAATCTGTCTTCTCCTCTTGCAAGGATTTCTAATCTAAACTTCCTTTACTTTCTTTATCCTACTAGGACTCTGACTCATCAGTTTTCCCCATGAAAATAGGATAACTTGTCATCTTATCCGCAAGAATAGGGTGTCATCTTCTGGAGCATATCTCGCTATCTGGTCGGTCTTCATGAGGTCGGTCATGATAGTTTTTTGTACTGGAAGTGCTTCTGTTGACCTGATAAGTACTCGGTCGCCGATCATCTAGTGTTCAGTATCTTCATGTTGTGGTCGGTCTTTTATTGTAAAACGCTTGGGCCCTTACTGCTGGCTTTTTATGGGTCGGGTCGGTGTTAGGGATCTCACCCAAGAAGGGAATTACTCTTCTACCATTGTCGTGCTGTTTTAAATATCATAGTGCCTGAAAACACCATCAACATCAGTCCCCTAGTTCTCGGTTCCAACGAGTATGTGAGTTGGTGCCGAGAACTATACAAAGATGGTGTGCTGGTTACTCTGCTGGTGGTCGACTCGGTGTTGAATCAAAGTGTTCCGCCGCCTCTTTTCAAACGCCTTTTCTTGAGACGCGCAACAGTCACGTCTGTTTAAATGCCTATCAAATCATCTTTAGGGTTTTTTCTAAGTTCGACACTTGTCAAATATACGTCTGGTTCCCGCCAAAAAAGAAGCGAATCGACCATGTAGAGATGCCTTAACAGTGCGATGATCTCAACCGTCTGTTTAATTTTGGCATACCTCTTTTGCAGTTGACACTTGGCGTTTATCTGGGTTTCCTATTTCGATCTAACTGCCACGAGCGTCCTGATTATGGCTATAAGAAGACGAGGCTTTCACTGTGCACTCTTTTTGGCAAATTCTTCTTCCCACCTGTAAACATTTCTCTGCTCCAACCGTGACTCGTTCGACTCAGTGCTCTTGGAGTTTCTCTCTTCGCGGTGACCTGTGAACATAAGGGACGGGAAAACCGCACTGTACAACTTTTAGCCTTTCTGAAAAGAACAAGTAAGTCTTCTGAACGACCTCTTCCCTTTTTTTTATGCTGTGAATCCTTTGTTAATTTTTGCTGTTGCTAGGTAGTGACTTATGGCTTGTCGAATTTTGTTAAGGCCTTTTTAGAATCCATCTGCTTAGCTAATACGGAAACCTTGAGTAGTTTTTTAGCTACAGACTGACTTCCCCTTCCTTTTCTGTTTTTCGGATGTCAGGGATGTCTGACAAAAGTTCTTCCCATAAAAACCCTGTTAAACCCTCCACTCCCCTGCTGGAGAGCTCTCCTAGGGCTCGGGGGCACCCAGTGTGGAAGACCTTGACACTACCCCTACCCCTTCTGAAGTTGAGCATGATACTTATCACCAGAGGGTCCCTCAGAGGGATCCAGAGCCCAGTGAACTTGACAGCTCGGCTCTGGATATGAATCGGCCTTCCAAGATAACTGAGGACGATCTAGCGCTGATGCGGCTACGATACGATATTCCAATAGATATTGCCCTTGAAGTTCCCGGCCCGATGGATCGTGCTAGTCAACCTGATGAGGGCTCGATGGCACTTCTTCCTGCTTTCTTTGAGTGTGGACTACGGCTGCCGATTCAACCCTATTTCGCCTGGATGTTGGCCGAGATGGAGATCACCCTCTGTCAGCTGAGTCTAAACAGTTGGAGGATTTTGGCCAGGTCGTATGTAGCTTGGCATCGGGCGGGGCTTGGCGAACCTTCTTTTGAAGAGG
The DNA here is from genome assembly GCA_019454045.1 of Zanthoxylum bungeanum. Lineage (NCBI taxonomy): Eukaryota > Viridiplantae > Streptophyta > Magnoliopsida > Sapindales > Rutaceae > Zanthoxylum > Zanthoxylum bungeanum. The sequence continues at coordinate 7,142 of SKCR01048142.1, forward strand.
TGAAGAGGTTGTATCGGTTGAAGGCCAACCCAAAGACTCACCACAGTTGGTACTACCTCTCTGCTTACGACTGTTCGTCAAACGTCGTCCAAAAGCTCCCTGATTCCAATAAGAATTTCAAAGACCTCTGGTTCTGGGCCACTGGAGATTGGGGACGGACCCTGAGGTCGGATGATGGGGAGATCTTGGTACCAGATATCTTTAGAGCGGGAGGTTAGGAGATTTGACCTCATCTTTTCTTCCCTTAGCTTTTCTTTGTGTTTGGATTCTTACCCCTTTTCTCCTATTCTTCCTAGCTTGTTGGAAGGATGCTCCCAATGTTTCCCACCAGGTCCGGAAGCGGGTATTCTGGGCTCGGCGGTATGCCGCTCTTTGGAGGGAGTTGGTAAATGATATGGCTTTTGCTGAGTCCGGCCTGATTCGGGTTGCTCCTCCAAAAGTCTCGGGTCGGATAGGTAGATCTGTTACTGTTTTTTTTATTGTTTCTTTTGCTCTCTTTGTTTTTTTTTTAGAAGGAAATATCGTTTATGTTCTTGCCAAAGTTCCATACTGATCATGCCTTTTTCCTTTTGTTCTTACAGGCATGTCGAAGAGGCCACAATATCTTGCTAAGTTGACTGGTGCTTCAAAAAAAACTAGCCCCGGCGGGGCCGGTACCTCTCGAAAGCGGCCTGAATCTTCTGAGTCTAGAAAGGTGACCGTGGGGGCGGAGCGGCCGAGATCTCAAGATTTATCTTCATCATCCGGGGTGCCCCTACTGGGTGTCACCCGTCCTGCTAGTCCTCCGAGACCTTCTCGGAGAAGGAAGCGTCTATTTGGGGCTGTGGATACTCAGGTACTCCGGGAATTGGAGGAGGAGGAGGCTCCGAGCAGAGGAGTTCCGGTCCGGCAGGGGGGTCCTTCCAAGAAATTGAAAGGCTCTGTGATTCTTGGAGTTGATGACCTTGGGAAGGACATTAGGGAAGCTACTTCCCATTTGGTGCCAGCTTTCAATGAGCTAGCCGAGGCCGTTCCTCCTGAGAAGATTCCGAGGTTCGAGGACCTTTCGCCCGAGGAGGTGGTTGAAAAGTTGTGCTCCCAGCTGGCCCATGTTACTTCTATTACTTCTCTTCTATAACTGTGGTGTCTTTCATACTTTGTTTTCCTAACTTCTTTCTTCGGCAGGCAAATTATTTGGCGGCAAAAAACAAGGACCTATTTATAAGCCTTTTGTCCGAAGGCGGCCAGGCCCAGAGGCTTCAGAATCATCTTTCTGAAGTTGAGACTAAACTTGCGAGTGCGGAGGAAAAGAAATAGGGATTATGAGCTGGCTGTGGTTGAGTCTCTTAAGACAAATAAAGCTCTTAAAGCCGCCGCCACTCTAGAGCAGAAGAATGTCGACGAAGCTAAAGCAAGTCTGGCGGATGCCCGGACTGAGATCGGGATCCTCAAGGTGGTAATAGGTAGTGTGGAGTACAAGCTGCGGGTTAAGGATGAGGAATTGGCTCGGGTCCGTGATGAGCTTACGAGAAGGGAAGCTGAGGTGGAGGCCGAGAGGGATGCAATCCGTCTTGAGAGGGTTGGTGATTGTGCAGAAATTATATCGGTGGTTCTGCCCAACCTGGATATGGGGCCAATCCATGCAGTTATCCGTTTTTGCAAAGGGGAGATGTCCGAGGAGGAGTTTCAGAAGTGGCTCCCCCTTCTTCCGAGGAGGCGATGGATCCCGACCCAATTTCGGTTGCTCCGGTCCCTTATGTTCCCTAAGAAATCCGCCCTGAGGTTCCCGCTTCTGTCCCTGAAGTGGGGTTTCCCGGTTGACGTGGTTGAAGCTGCTGTTCCCCATTCCGAGGCCGAGCCTACCCAACTGACGTCTGAGCCAGTCGAGGAAGAATGTCTCGCCCTCGTTCGGGTTGATTGAGAAGGGGTAACCCGGACAGGGCCCTGTGTATACTTAGCTTTTTTGTAATAACATTTCAAGCTGTATCTTGATATATATATATATATATATATATATATATATATATATATCGTTATGTGTCTTTCTAATCTATTTCTATTTTTGTTTTTCTTTATGTTTCCTGTTATCCGAACACTTGAGACCCCTCAGTGGGGGACAACACAAGCTGGAGGGACGTAATCCGATCCCGAGCTGAGGGAAACACTAGGCTATGGGGGAATGTTACCTCCCCAGTCCAAAGAAGACCGACTCGGTGGGACGTAACCCGACCCCGAGTTGAGGAAAACACTTGGCCCTGGGGGAATGTTACTCCCCAGTCCAAAGAATACCGACTCGGTGGGACGTAACCCGACCCCGAGTTGAGGAAAACACTTGGCCCTGGGGAATGTTACCTCCCCAGTCCAAAGAAGACCGACTCGGTGGGACGTAACCCGACCTCGAGTTGAGGAAAACACTTGGCCCTGGGGAATGTTACCTCCCCAGTCCAAAGAAGACCGACTCGGTGGGACGTAACCCGACCCCGAGTTGAGGAAAACACTTGGCCCTGGGGGAATGTTACATCCCCAGTCCAAAGAAGACGGACTCGGTGGGACGTAACCCGATCCCGAGTTGATTGGTCATTTGGCCTCGGCGGTACTAATCCAGCCCCGAGCCTATCAGTATAATGGCCTCGGCGAAACGAAATCCAGCCCCGAGCCGGGTAATCTTTGGGACTTGTATAGAAGGGAAGTGAATCAAACTTTGAAGCCCTACCAAATCCGGCACGGGCGTCCCCTTGCCAGTCCGGCGAAAAATAAAAACAAAACTTTGGAAAATAAAATTAAAAGGTGGGGGTGACTTAGCACTTATCCCAAAAATGTTTTGCAAGTATAAACAACAACATGGATGCCTCAAGACAGCGTCCTGTCCGAGGTCTCCAAAACACAATTCTGAATCTTTCAATTCAGAGTCCCGGCGAACCAGGATTTGGATCAATAGAGCGTTTGGATGGTGAGGGCACATCCTCTACACGTCGGGTCACTGGGGAACCTGTGTATTGTATGAGGGCTCCTCCTTACCACGCTGGAGCAGGCACACGCCACAGGGACACAACGCATCCCCGTGCTGTGCCTCTCTCGAATCCAAATGATGAATGGATCAAAGAGTGTCCGGGATACTAAGGGTATATTCCTCCTTAGGTCCGGCATCACTGGAGTTAGCAATCGTCACGAGGGCATCATCATCCCCCGTGCTATGCTTTCCCGCGGATCCATTTCATCGGGTAAGTGAGGATCAAAAGAGTGTTCGTCACATTAAGGGCATGTTCCTCCTTATGTCCGGCAACACTAGAGTAGGCAATCGCTACGGGGGTATTATCCCTCCATGTGCTATGCTTCTCACGGATCCTATGCATCGAGTATGTCCCTGAGGACCTCGATCCAAGAGAGATACTTGGTTCTGGGGGAATGTCCTGTCCCCAGACCAATGAGCATGACTCGGTGTGTGGTAATCCGATCCCGAGCTGAATGACCTCGGTGGACCGCAATCCGGCCTCGAGGTGATTGAATCATCAAGGGAATATTCCTCTTTATGTTCGGTAATACTAGAGCAAGCAATTGCCACGGGGGTATCATCCCTCCCCGTGCTATGTTTCTCATGGATCTATACCTTCGTCCTCGCTTTTGAATGATTCTGGTGTGACTTTATGCTTCTTTATGGTGGTAGTCGTGGTCGGGTAGTTGCGAGTTTTGTGCTCTTTGGTTTTGGACCGTTGTATTGAGTATGTCCCCGGAGTTTTTGAATATGGTTTTGCAAAGTTTATTTTTTAGAAGAGCGGGTGAAAAAAGAAAAAAATTTTATTTATACTCGGGGACATATGCCCTTCTTACAACTCTCTGTGGGTCATTTTGAGAGAGGCTCTGTACTCGAATTTCTGTCCCTTATTTGTTTGCTGTAAATGAAAATGAGGAAATGAGAGTTTACTGGAAGTATCTTCTCAACATCTCGGCGTTCCATGGATTTTTTAATCTTGTGCCGTCCAGCTGTTCTAGGATGTATACTCTTGGCCTTACTACTTTTACCACCTTGTAGGGCCCCTCCCATTTGGCGCCCATCGAGCCTTCCTCTGGCCTTCGGGTATTTAGGGTGACCCTTCTTAGCACTAGGTCGCCCGGGATGAAGGTGCATGTCCGAATCCTTTTATTGTAGAAGCGGGTCATCCTTTGTTGGTAGATTGCTGTCTTTATGGCTGATCTTTCTCTCTTCTCTTCGATTAGGTCGAGGTGGTTTCTGATAAGTTTTTCATTCTGTTTTCTCTCGTAGTGCTGGACCCTGTGGGAGGTCACCCCGATTTCTGCTGGGATGACGGCTTCATATCCGTATGCTAAGGAGAATGAGGTTTCTCCTATGGAGCTTTTATAGGTTGTCCGGTGTGCCCATAGTACTTCTGGTAATTCCTCGACCCATAGGCCTTTGCTGGATCCGAGCCGAGCTTTCAGGTTAGCCTTGATGGTCTTGTTCATCGCCTCGACCTGTCCGTTTGACTTGGGATGGGCTGGTGTAGCGAACCTTAGGGCGATCTGGAGGTCCTCGCAGAGTTTTCTGAAGCCTTTGCTATCAAACTGCTTCCCGTTGTCAGTGATGATGGCTCGGGGAATTCCGAATCGGCAAACGATATTTTTCTTTAGGAATTCAGTGGCTTTTTTTTCTGTTATGGCGGATAATGGCTCTGCTTCCACCCATTTGGTGAAATAGTCTATGGCCACGATGGCGTATTTTGCATGTCCTTTCCCTCGTGGCATTGGCCCAATGATGTCTAGTCCCCACTGGGCGAACGGCCAGGGACTGAGTAGTGTAGTTAACTGCTCTGCTGGTTGGTGGTGTAGATTTGCATTTTTTTGACATCCTTCGCACTTGCGGGCCACTTCTATGCCGTCCTGGTGCATGGTCGGCCAGTAAAAACCTTGTCTTAGGGCTTTGAAAGCAATTGAGTGACCCCTGGCGTGGCTTCCGTAGATGCCCGTATGTATCTCCCTGAGCACATAATTTGCCTCTTCTTCTGCTAGACATCTCAAGAGGGGGACTGAGTAACCTTTTCGGTAAAGTACCTCGTTGATTAGGGAAAATCTGGTGCTCTTGTATCTTAAATTCCTGGCCTCCGTTTTGTCTCCTGGTGTTTCTCCTGTTTCCAGATATTTTCTGATGGGTTGCATCCATGATGTTTTGCTTTCTTTATATAGAACTTCTACTTCAGATTCCCCCACGCTCATTTCCCGGATGTAAATCAAAGGGATTATTCTGGGATGCTCGGCTTTTGTTGAGGAGGCAAGCCGTGCCAGGGAGTCTGCCTCACAATTGTCTTCTCGGGAGATTTGTTCGAAACGTACATCCCCCATTTTCCCGTTAACTTTCTCACTTCGGTCAGATAGGCCATCATGCTAGGTTCTTTGGCTTGGAATGTTCCATTTAGCTGCTGAATAGCTAACTATGAGTCACTTCTTACTACCACATCTCGGATCCCCAGTACCGTGCATAGTCTTAAACCGCCCAGTATCGCTTCATATTCTGCTTCATTGTTGGTCGCCACGAAAGTGAATTTCAGGGCGAGCGAGATTTCTTCTCCTCTGTTGTTTTTTAGGATGATTCCCGCGCCATTGCCTTGTGTGCTGGCGGAACCGTCTACAGACATCTCCCATTTGTCTTCCTCTATAGTCAGGATCTGGGGTTCGGTAAATTCGGCGACAAAATCTGCCAAGGCTTGTCCTTTCACTGCTGCTCTCGGGAGGTAGGAGATGTCGTGTTCACTTAGCTCTACCGACCATTTTACTAGTCTGCCGGAAACTTCCGGCCGCTGCAGAATTTGTTTTAGGGGGTGATCGGTGTAGACCCTGATAGGATGGGCCTGGAAGTAAGGCCGTAATTTCCGAGCTGCCGTGATCAATGAAAGGGCGACCAGTTCATGTACTGGATATCGGGTCTCGGCGTCTAGGAGGGCTTTGCTGATGTAGTAAACAGGTTTCTGGACCTTGTCGGTTTCTTGTATCAGTACCGAACTTACTGCTCGCTCCGAAACGGCCAGGTATAAGTATAATGTTTCCCCTGGGAGTGGTTTTGCCAGGAGTGGGGGCTGCACTAGATACTGCTTCAGCTGCTGGAAGGCTTCCTCGCACTCTGGTGTCCAGTCGATATCCTTCTTTGCTTTTTGGATCACTTTGAAGAAAGGGTGGCATTTTTCAGTTGCTCGTGATATGAACCGATTGAGCGCAGCCACTCTACCGGTCATACTTTGTACTTCTTTCACTGTCTTGGGGGATTTTAGGCCCAGTATTGCCTGGATCTTCTGTGGGTTTGCTTCGATGCCTCGGGCACTCACCATGTAACCTAAAAACTTTCCTGAGGCTACCCCGAAGGTAATATTTCTCTGGATTGAGTTTCAGGTTGTGTCTCCTTAATAGCTCGAAGGTCCTTTTTAGGTCGGCCATGTGATAGCTTGGTTCTTTCGACATCGTTATCATGTCATCGACGTAAACTAGCATTGTCGTGCCGATGAGTGGTTTAAAACTTTACTTTGTTTACCAACCTTTGGAAGGTTGCCCCAGCATTTTTTAGCCCGAAGGGCATCACTCTGTAGCAGTAAAGTCCTTGATCGGTAACGAAAGTGGTCTTCTCTTCGTCTGCAGGGCACATTTTACTTGGTTGTATCCGGAGAAAGAATCCATAAAGCTCAGTAATCCCTGACAAGCTGTGGCGTCCACTAGCTGGTCTATGTTCGGCAAAGGGAAGCTGTTCTTTGGGCACGCCTTGTTTAGGTCGGTGAAATCGACACACATTCGCCACTTGCCATTGTTTTTTCTGACCAACACTACATTTGATACCCAATCTGGGTATCTTGCCTCCCTGATGAGACCTGCCTTTAGTAACTTTTCGATCTCGGCTGCTATTGCTTTACTCCTTTCTTGATTGAAGTTCCTTCTTTTTTGCCTGACCGGCTTGCGTGATGGGTCTACTGCTAGGCGGTGATTGACGAATCTTGGGTCGATCCCAGGCATGTCATCGTATCCCCAGGCAAAGACGTCCGGTATTCTTTCAGGCATTCTAGAGATCTTGTTGTAGAGACTTGCTCAGGCCTCCCCCTATCTTTATGCTTTTTCTGGCCCGTAAAGTTCTATTTCTTCTGTCTCCTCAGCTGCAGCGAGTCGGGCATTTTTGTTTGGCCGAGGCCCAGGGTTTCTGTTTTCTTCTTCTTCACACAGGCTTCTTTGTCGTTTTCGGGTATCTTCTTTGATGCAGAGAGTCTCTCGTGAGAGAGTTGCGAAGCAGTTGCGAGCTGTTTTCTGGCTTCCGCATACGATTCCGATCCCCTCCCGGGTGGGGAATTTCAGTTTTAGGTGGTAGCAGGACATTGCGGCTTTTGTTTTCATCATGAAAGGTCGTCCGACGATGGCCTGGTAGCTGCTCATGCAGTCCACTACGATGAAATCTGTCATGATCGTCCGGGTCCGGGGATATGTCCCGACTGTCATTGCCAACTGTATCCTTCCCAGTGGGATGACGGCTGATCCTCCGAAGCCATATAGGGGAGTGCTATCGTCGGTCAAGACATCATACTCTACCCCTAGGTCATCCAATGCTTCTCTGGAAATTATGTCAACTGCACTTCCGGGGTCCACTAGGATTCTGTCTACTTCTGACTCGTTAATTACTGTTTTGATTATTAACGCGTCGTCATGAGGGAAACTTACCCCTCGGGTGTCCTCATCGATAAACATTATTGGTACCGACCGGCTTCCCTGGAGCCCTGTGACCTGCTCTGTTTCTAGGACGTTCGATCCTTGGGTTCTGCTGTAGTCTTTCCTTGACCGGTTAGAGTTTCCGGCCAGTGTTCTCCCTCCTGCGATGATATTGATTTGGCGGCCACGTGCTCTTTGTCTGGCCGTCATAACTTCGTGGTCAATGTATTTGTTCAGATATCCGTTTCGTGCTAGGTCTTCCATTTGTTCCCGCAGATCTTTACACTCGTCCGTTGCATCTCCTCTGGATTTGTGATGTATGCAATAAGCCTTTTGGTTCCTCTTGTCCGGGGGAAATCTTCTTTGGTCGGGTTCCACTAAGAGGCCTTTTCCTTGGATCTCCATGACAATTTGTCCCAATTGTTTCTTTATGGGAATGTAGGCATCTTCCCCGACCACATGGTTTACTTGGGTCGTCGCACTTCTCTCTTGATTGTCTCGGTGTAGTGGTTTGAACTCCTTGTGTTTCGGGGGTGGTCTTCTGGATTCTCTTTCTACATGGCGGGGGGCGCCCTCCCTTGTGGTCCTTTCTCTGATTGTGTTCCATTTTCGGGATATTTTTTCCTCGTTTTCTAATAGAACGAATTTTCGGGCCACCTCCAGGGCGGTTGCGTAGTCCGGGGTGTCCTGGATCCTTAGGTGGGTCCATAGCCTCCCTACTTTCAAGGCTCACTTCAAGCTTTCCAGGGCCTCGGGGGATTCATACCCTCCGACTTCGAGTACCATATTGTGGTATCTTTCAATAAATATTTTCAAAGGTTCATCGTCTCATTGTTTCATAAGTCTTAGTTCTCCAATTGTCTTTCTGGGGACACAAGCCCCCTTGAAGTGTCGTATAAATGACTTTCTAGGTTGTGTGAAGCTGCTGATGCTTCTTGGGGTTAGGCTTCTATACCATAGGATGGCCGGTCCGGCTAGAGTTAAGGGGAACACTTTGTAAATGGCGTCCACTGTTACCCCTTGTACCTCCATTAGTAGGACGAAGCCTTCAATGTGGGTTTTGGGATCAGTATGGCCCTTGTATGGCGTCATGGTTGGCATGCTGAATCTTTTTTGGAATTTCTCTGACCTTATTTCTTCTGTGAGGGGGGACTCATCTTTACTATCCCGGGCATCTCCTATGTCTGTATTGGGGAATACTCCCCATTTGGCTAGCTCCTCCCGTAACCAAGATTTCATGCTGCTGTCTTTAGTTCCATGCCGCCTCTTGCGGTTTCCTCTCTTCATGTTGTCTTGGGCGTGGTGCTTCTCAGGCCCGATATCTTCCCGCACTCTTTCGTCATATTCTTTCCCTTTTCTCCTGGTGTTGTGAGGGTTATCATAGGAGGAGTCTGGTGACGATTTGTCATCCTCTTCCTCCCACATGTCCTCAGTTTGGGAATCTTTCTGCACCACCACAGATCTTATCCCGTAGGGGCCCCTCCTCTGGGGTCTGTCGTCCTCACTTGTGTCAATAATTCTTTTTCCTTCTGCTCTTTCGTTCCTTCGTCGACTAGTCCCCGTCTCGAATTTCCCGTCGTGTGCTCCTTCTATCTTTTCCAACCGGTCTACTATGGTTTTTAGCAGGGTTTGATTTTCCTCCCTTTCTTTCCTTAGGTTCTCCTCGATCTTTTCCATCCAATCTGCAGCCGAGCTCCCTGATGATTGGTGGTTTCCACCTTCTGCCATTGTCTCACTACGCGAGTTGTTTTTTGTTGAATCCCCACAGACAAGGGTAGAAGAGTAATTCCCTTCTTAGGTGAGATCCCTAACACCGACCCGACCCATAAAAAGCAAGCAGTAAGGGCCCAAGCATTTTACAATAAAAGACCGACCACAACATAAAGATACCGAACACTAGATGATCGGCGACCGAGTACTTATCAGGTCGACAGAAGCACTTCCAGTACAAAAAACTATCATGACTGACCTCATGAAGGCCGACCAGATAGCGAGATATGCTCCAGAAGATGACACCCTATTCTTGCGGATAAGATGACAAGTTATCCTATTTTCATGGGGAAAACTGATGAGTCAGAGTCCTAGTAGGATAAAAAAAAGTAAAGGTAGTTTAGATTAGAAATCCTTGCAAGAGGAGAAGACAAATTCGACTGAAGAATTCTTATACGAATAGGAATTTGATTTATGTACTATTATAAATAGAAAGGTATAGTATGTGTAAGGGACATCAGAATCATCAAGCTCTGACTTGTAAAAACAAAAAAGAGATCAGAAAAGCTTGTTTGAGTAATAAAAGTATCATCCTGCTTGTGTCCGTGGACGTAGGTCGGATCCAAATCCACCGAACCACGTTAAATCTCCTTGTTGATTGGTGTGTTTATCTGTTTTTTGCTAAATTTGCTTTTGGTCCCCATAACCAAACAAATTCACTATTGAAGAAGGATTACCTCGGAGGTGATATTCTCATATTACCATGAAACCAAAATCAACCGTCAACACTTCTCATTGTTTTAATTGTTAAAAGAGCTATCAAACTAGCATGCACAGTTTATTATTATAGGATCATTAATATTTTTAATCTGCTAAAAAATACATTTATTCATTTTCATTTTTTTTAAATATCGAATAGTTGATTGTTGCCTACTTCTATTTACTTGTTAGTTTTTAAATATATTATCACTTGAAATATCAGCTGTAATTGTTTTCGAGGGACAAGTATAATTTATTTTGCAAGTTGAACATACAAACACTAAACAAAGTCTTAATCTTTCACATTTTTGTCTCTTTCTCATCCTTCAAGAATCCTGATGGTGATTGACAATTAAATAATTAAAAAATATATTAATTATTTTGGGTGGGTCCCAAATGTATAAAAAAAATTAATAAAAATTTAGAATTCACTATTTACACATTGAATCTCATGCTTATAAATAGAGGTTTCATTTCATTATTTTCTCTATCTCATTCTCAACCAAATCCTCTGTATTTTAAGAGAGAAAATATAGTTTCTTCTTAAGAGTTTGTGAGAGGGTTGTAGTTCTCTTATTCTAAGAGAATGTGAGATTGTTCACTCATTGTGTTTAGAGAGATGTTGTAAAATTCTTTCCACTATAGTGAAATCTTTCTATATTTGTTTGTGGATGTTTCCCTCACATTGAGGGTTTTACCACATTAAATCTGTATTTCATTGTTTTATTTTATTGTTAAAATTTATGGTAGGCTAAACCTCCTAATTATTATTGTATTGTTATATGGTAGGTAACGCCTCTTGAACTAACAATTGTTCTCAATTTCACTTTACTTGTGTGCCAACTTCAGCCCACGATCCCCTAACAGTGGTATCAGGATTTCAGGTTCAAGGTTACTATTCACAGAGACTGTTCACATATACGACATAGTAATATTCACGTATACAATATTATTCACGTATATGATACTATTCACATATACGGTATTTTATACAGTACTATTCACGATGAAATAGTAAAAGTCGGTTCAAGTGAGAAGCTGATCGTCATCGAAATATGGAAGGAAAGTTCGAAATTGAGAAGTTCAAAGGGAGTAAATTTTCCCTATGGAAACTTAAAAAAAAAAAAAACAATCTTGATAAAAGATAATTGTTTGGCGGCAATTGGAGAGAGACCAGATAGAATGACTGATGAAAAATAGAAGGATATGGATGATAACGCTATAGGCAATTTGCATCTAGCCTTAGCGGATTCTGTGTTATCTAGTGTTGCATAAAAGATGACTGCAAAAGAGATTTGGGATGCACTTACCAAATTATACGAGGTCAAGTCACTATGCAACAAGATCTTCTTGAAGATGGGACTTTACACTTTTCGAATTAGTGAGTCCACATCCATGATAGATCACATCAACAACTTGAATACACTATTTTCCTAACTCACTGTGTTGGATTATAGTATATCAACAAATGAACGTGTGGAGATTCTACTTCAAAAGTCTGCCTGATTCGTATGATCAACTTATCATCAATTTGACAAGTAATATTTTCACTGGTAATCTAGTCTTTGAAGAAGTTGCAGCTGCTGCTCTAGAAGAAGAGTCTAAGCGTAAAAATAAGGAAAATAGATCATCTAGTTCGCAACAAGTAGAAGTATTGGTGACAAGAGGAAGTTCAACAGAACATGGCTCAAGTGGGAGTCAAAATCATGACAGATCGAAATCAAAAAGTAAGAAGAATGTTAAATGCTACAACTGTGGCAAGAAAGAACATGTCAATAAAGATTGTTAGAATGGTGGAGAAAAATATCATGTTGCAACAAAATCTCAGGGATGTGTTGTAAGTACTTCCGAAGAAGGTGGCGTAGTTTACAGTGAAGTAACAATGATGTCCAATGATAGAAGAAAACAATTAAGTGATGCGTAGTTGGTTGATTATGCAGCAACATGGCACATGACTTCTAGGAGAGAATGATTATGTCATTATGAACCTTTCTCTAAAGGATCGGTCTTTCTAAGCAATGATCACACCTTGGAAATTATTGGGATTGAAGCCATCAAATTAAATATGTACAATGGTACTATTCACACTGTACAAGATGTTCAACATGTTGTGGGAATGAAGAAAAATATTATGTCAGTTGGACAATTAGATGAACTCGAATACAAGACCGTTATTGAAAATGAGGTATTAAAAATGGTGAAAGGAGTACTTACAGTCTTGAAAGCTGAAAAGATCTCAGTAAACTTGTATATGCTTTTGGGAGACTCGATTCAGGAAGCAACTGCATCAATAGCATCACTGGATTCTGGAGAGGAAGCTTCTATGTTGTGGCATCAGAAACTATGCCACATGTCAGAACATGGAGTGAAGATTCTCGTAAATCAAAATCTACTCTCAGGCTTGAAAGCAGTCAGTCTATCATTTTGTGAGCATTGTGTTACAAGAAAGCAAAACAGATTAAAATTCAGCAAGTCAAGTGCTCGGAGTAAAACCATTTTAAATTTGATTCACTCTGATGTTTGGGAAGCACCGGTTCAATCTTTGGGGAAAGCAAAATATTTTGCATAATTTATTGACGATTTTTCTAGAAGATGTTGGGTGTACCCGATCAAAAACAAGTCAGATGTGATGTCAATTTTCAGAAACTTCAAAGCATAAATTGAAGTAGAAACTGAAAAAAGAATCAAGTATATAAGGGCAGATAATGGAGGAGAATATTACAGCAAGAATTTGCTGCATATTGTCAGCAAAAAGGCATCAAAAGGAAGACTACTACACCATACACTCATCACCAAAATGGGGTGGCAGAAAGGATGAATAAAACGCTGCTGGAAAGAATAAGAGATATGCTCAGAACAACTAGTCTACCAAAGTGCTTTTAGGCAGAAGCAGTTCATACAACATGTTATGTTGTAAATAGATCTCCATCAATTGCCAATGATTTGAAGACACCGTTGGAGATGTGGAGCGGAAAGCCAGCTGCTTACTTATCTCTTCAAATTTTTTATTGTCATGTATACGTGATGTACAACGCTCAAGAAAGAACAAAGCTAGATCCAAAATCTAGAAAATATATTTTCTTAGGTTATGCTGATGAAGTAAAGAGATATCGCTTGTGGGATCCTACTACCCACAAGATCATCATCAAAAGAGATGTGATATTTGCAGAAGATCAGCCGCAGAAAGAAGGAAATGATAACATTTCAAAAGAAAGTACAAAGACTACAACAGTACTGGTGGAAAATAATCCAGAACAAGAAAATTCAGATTCTTCTGAAGCATCACCAAAGCATGAGATACAAGAACCAGTCGATTTTGAAGCTTCTGAAGTCCGTCGATCAACTCAAGGAGAAGACCTCTAGGTTGGCACTCAGAGTATGATACGGAGAGTAACACTGCATACTGTCTTCTAACTGAGAATAGAGAGCCATCAACTTTTCATGAAGCTACAAAATATGTAAATGCATCTTTGTGGATAGCAGAAAATTTGCACATAAATAATACATGAGATCTAGTACCATTACCACATGGAAGAAAAACCATTGGTAATAAATGTGTCTTGAAGATCAAACGAGCTATCAATGATCAAGTGGAACGGTATCGTGCATGATTGGTGGTGAAAGGATACACTCAGAAAGAATGGATTAATTTCAACGAGATATTTTCTCTGGTGGTTCTACTTATAACAGTCAGAGTAGCCTTGACCATGTGTGCTACTTTTGACCTACATCTTGAACAGTTGGATGTGAAAACTATATTTCTTCATGGAGAACTTGAAGAATAAATTTATATGTTCCAACTAGAAGGTTTTGCTGAAATAGACAAGGAGAACTTGGTTTGCAGGTTGAACAAATTTTTATATAGTCTCAAGCAGGCGCCGAGATATTAGTATAATAGATTCGATTCCTTCATTATTTACCTTGGGTACAACAGACTCAGTTCAGACTGTTCGGGCCAAAATTGGGGCCTAGGGTAAAATCGACATTCTATCCAAGGTCAACCACCAAGCCCAAAGCCCATTGATAAATCCAGCCCACAAACGAAAATGCCATACAAAGAAGCTTCATGGGCCGCCACAGGGAACCAGACCCGTTAAACATGAAGAGGACCAACGGACACCAGTTACAAGAACAGAACTCATAAACATCACCATAAAAGACGACAGTTTCAGGAGACAAAGAGGAAGGTCAGTTATCAAACATAATGCACCTGAATTAAACGACCATTGAAGATAATTCCAACGGGCAAGAGAAGAAGACTCCCATATTAGGGAACCTATAAAAGAAGGAAGCAAAGGAATGAAGAAGGATTGAAAATCATTCTACCTCTATTACCAAGGCAAGACTAATGCAAACCGCCCTCATGGCATACCATCAAGGGTTGAGGTATAGAAAAGACCTTAATCCACTCATTCTTAATTCATTAGTATCGAGGCTAACTTGAGCGTCGGAGTGCCTACGGTCTCCACCACACCGGTGGGCAGTAAGCTCTTTATTCGCTCTACTCGTTTTGCAGGTTCGCTCGTGCCCTACAAATTGATAATCTCGATTGTGGACTACCACCAAAATCGGTTTCCACAATTTGGCGCCCACCGTGGGGCTAACGAGCAGATTGCGCAAAAGTAGAACACATTAACGAAACAGTCAAGAATGGCCTCAAGCAACGAACAAACCCCAGATCCTCTAACGGCACAACTTGCCATGCTCCAAGAACGACTCAAAGTCCTTGAAGAGGAAAATCTAACAATGCGAAATACCAACGAAAGCTTACGGCAAAAGTTGGATCACCTATCATCCGACCCTATCATAACCTCCAAGGCCAAACCAGCAATGGAGGTAACCGAAGCATTCCAACTGTTCCGCCCATATCAGACGAGCCAGATAGCAATCACCCTCCAGCTACACTACACTCAGATCCTCCTATTGATCAGGCCCATCTAATGGCCAGTTCTATCAGGAGGGAAATGGTAGAATTCAAAGAAGCAATTATGTCGAGACTGCCAGGGGTGAAGCTCCCAATCAGGAAAAGCAGGGCCGAGGCAATTTCAGATACCCCTTTCGAGGAATCAATTGTAGCAGTTGAGTTACCACGGAAATTCAGCCCACCTGAAATGAAGCAATATGACGGGACTACAGATCCAGACGACCACGTCATACATTACAAATTCAAGATGATGTCGACCGGCCTGTCTCCGAGCCAGTGGGAGGCTGGAATGTGCAGGTGCTTTGGGGAAACTTTGGCCGGACCGGCTTTGACGTGGTTCATCAATCTTCCATACAGATTAATCAAATCCTATCAAGAACTGGCGGACAAGTTCGTGCAGCACTTTGCAAGTTCATGCAAGCTGGAAAGGACAACAGACGACCTTAACTCCATACAGCAGAGAAGAGGAGAATCATTACGGAGCTACGTGGCTCGGTTCAACCGTGAGAGGGAAACCATCCCGGATCTCCATCAGCCTACAGCAATCGAAGCCTTCAGGAATGGTCTTCTTTATGATAGCGGGCTCTACAAGAAATTGACGAAATTCAGGTGCTACACAATGGACCAGGTCATGGCGCGAGCCCAGGTAGAGATAAGGTGGGAAGAGGATAAAAGAAATAAGAGAAGAGAGGAACAAATGCATGACGTGGATCGAAAGCCTGCTGCTTCCAGACGACACGAAATGGATTTCCCATCCCAAACCGAAGGAAGGAACCAAAGTAGGGGCGAACGACAATCCTTCTACAAGAATGTGGAAAGACGACCAAGGCCATATAAAAACAGGGAGGAACTATCGGCAAGCAAGCCCAGGCTTCCGGACTACAATTTTACGATTTCTCCTGGAGAATTGGTCTCGGTGCTAAAGAAGATGGGGAATGAGGTAAAGTGGCCTTCACGATCTAGGGATAGTTCATCCAAAAATGACACTAGGAAGTGGTGTGAGTTTCACAGAGACTATGGTCACACGACAGCGGAATGTGTTGCCTTGCGGTTGGAGGTTTTGGAGCTACTAAATAAGGGGTTCTTGAGGGATTTACTTACGGATAAGGGGAATGCTACATTGACACGAAGGGATGAAAGAGATGGTCAAGGAGAAATCCCAACCCCGCCGCCCCCGATTAATAACACCGTTAATGTTATTTCTGAAGGATCGGGAGTTAGTGGAGCTACCTATTCAGCAGCTAAACGACATTCAAGGGCGTTGGCAATTGACATTTCACATGCCTTAATGTCTGTAGAGAGAGTCTCCACAGGTTTGGTAATAGGGTTTCCAGACGATGGGGATTCACATGATTTAAATCCCCACCATGACGCTTTGGTCATTTCCCTACAAGTGGCAAACTTCATGGTCAAGCGAGTGTTGGTCGATACGGGATCCTCAACTAATATTATCTTCGCCAGTGCTCTAGCCGACATGGGCACAGATCTGGATAACATAAGTAGGCGGACGACAGTGTTAATCGGGTTTAGTGGAGAACAAAAATTCACTATGGGGGAAGTACAACTCCCAGTTTACGCTGCAGGAGTCAATAAAATGACGACCTTCCTGGTCTTGGACAGCCCTTTGGCCTACAATCCGATTATGGGCAGGCCCTGGATTCATGACATGAGGGCGGTTTCATCTACCTATCACCAAGTAATTAAATTCCCTACTAAATGGGGGGGTTCATGAGATAAATGGAGATCGATTGGCGTAAAGGAGCTGTTACCAAACGACCTTGAAGGTCAAAGTTGATTCGGCATAGCAATTACCATCTGGGCCTTGCGCATCAGAGCCAACTCTACCTAATATTGAGAACTCGACGAGGTCCAGATTCATCCTCAGTTCACAGATCACAAGGCCTTAGTTGGGGCGGGTTTGGATCCAAAACTACGAGCTGACCTGGTAGAATTCTTGAAAAGATGACACTACACCTTCGCGTGGTCACATAAAGATATGATTAGAATTGATCCGGAGCTCATCACTCACGAATTGCATATGGATCCAGACCACATCCCTGTTAGACATAAAAGAAGGAAGTTTGCTCCTGAAAGGAACCGGATCATTGACGAAAATGTGCAAATGTTACTGGAGAACGGAGTGGTTAGAGAAGTTCAGTTCCCCGAGTGGCTCGCGAATGTTGTAGTAGTGAAAAATAAGAATGGGAAGTGGAGAGTTTGCATCGACTTCACGGTTTTGAACAAAGCCTGTCCAAATGACTCGTTTCCTTTACTGCATATTGATTCGATGGTGGATGCGACTGCAGGGCACGAGTTATTAAGCTTCATGGATGCGTATTCGGGCTACAATCAGATCCTCATGCATCCTCAAGATCAAGAGAAGACAGCTTTTGTCACAAACCGGGGAATATATTGCTACAAAGTCATGCCGTTTGGCTTGAAGAACGTGGGAGCAACGTACCAGCGAATGGTCAATAGGATGTTCGACAGTCAAGTTGGGAAGACAATGGAAGTCTATATTGACGACATGGAAATTCTTGGGGTACGTAGTCACTGGACGAGGCATTGAAGCAAATCCAGACCAGATTAGATCAATCTTCGACATCCCTTCCCCTTCCAACCCGAAGGATGTCATGTGACTAACCGGGAAGATCGCGGCGTTAAACAGAACAAGCAGTCAGCGGAAGTCTTGGTGAGAGAAGAATCAGGGAGTCAACAAAACTAGTCTACTACGTAAGCAAATCATTGCTGGGGGCAGAGACACGCTACCCGCTTATGGAGAAGTTGGTCTTCGCCCTTGTCACGGCCGCGAGGAAACTCAGACCCTATTTCCAAGGGCATGCGATCACAGTGTACACGACATACCCTTTGAAGAGCATTCTTCATAAACCTGAATTATCTGGGAGATTGATGAAGTGGACGATTGAGCTAGGGGAACACGACATAGATTACCAACCCAGAACGGCTATCAAGTCACAGGCATTGGCCGATTTTGTGGCTGACTTTGCTCCCGGTATGTTGGCAGCAGCCGAAGCAGAAATCAACTTCATTCAGTCGACAATCCCTTGGAAGTTAGCAGTTGACGGATCAAGTAACAAAAAAGGATGTGGTATTGGAATGTTGATCACTACTCCCACGGACGATGTTCTACAACAGGCAGTCAAATGCGGTTTCAGAGTAACCAACAACGAAGCCGATTACGAAGCATTGGTCGCAGGATTATTATTGGCCAAGGAATTGGGAGCGAAGGAGATAGAAGTGACGTCGGATTCTCAGTTGATTGTCAACCAAATCGAGGGATCTTATCATGCTATGGGTCAGGCAATGGCTTCCTACTTACAGAAGGTAAATGATATACGATCAGCGTTCGACAAATTTTCCATAACCCAAGTCCCAAGAAGCGAAAATTCCCAAGCAGATGCATTGGCCACCCTCAGATCGATTATGGAATGTGAAAAACCTCGAGCAATACCAGTAATTTATTTGAGCTGGCCGGCAATCTGGAAGGAAGAGCGTTGTGGCCGCCATCATTTCAGCCGACAGTTGGATGACACCGGTCGTCGAATATTTGAAAAAAGGCCTGCTTCCAGAAGACAAAGTGCAAGCAAGGAAAGTACAGAGACAATCTGCAAGGTTTGTGATATTCGAAGGTCAGCTATTAAGAAGGTCATTCACGGGACCATACTTGAAATGCTTAACACACGACGAAGCTCAGCATGTGTTGTCTGAATTGCATGAAGGGGAATTTGGGAACCCCTCGGGGGGCAGAAGTTTGGCTCTCCGAGCCATTCGACAGGATATTACTGGCCGACAATGAGACTAGATTCCGTTGAATTCACAAAAAAAGTGTGAAAAGTGCCAGAGATTCGCACTGGTTTCTCATCTACCACCGGAAAGGCTGAACCCGATTTTATCTCCATGGCCTTTCATGAAATGGGGCATGGACATTGTTGGAAAACTCCCAGTCGCACCTGGACAACGTGTCTACATGCTCGTAATGACGGATTATTATTCGAAGTGGATAGAAGCTGAAGCTTTTGCCAGAATACGCGACAAGGAAGTTCAAACGTTCGTATGGAAGAATATCATATGTCGGTTCGGCATTCCAAAGGAAATTGTGACCGACAATGGATCTCAATTCATCAGCCGTCACTTTCAAAATTTCTGCAGGAACTGGGGCATCAAACTGAACTTCTCGACGCCACGCTTTCCACAAACGAACGGCCAAGCAGAGTCGTCCAATAAAACGATCTTGAACACAATGAAAAGAGGTGGGAGAAAGAAAAAGGGCGCCTGGGCAGAAGAATTACCTGGAGTCATGTGGTCGTACCGAAAAACCGTGAGATCTTCAACAGGCGAAACTCCATTCTCATTGGCATTTGGAACGGAAGCAGTAATTCCATCCGAAGAAGTCATCCTTTCTCCTCGATGCCAGTGGCTCGACGAAGAAAACAACCAACAACTGATAAATTTCAATCTCGACACGATTGATGAGACTAGGGATATCACTTTCGTTCGACTGGCCGCTTATCGACAAAAGATGGCCAGATATTTCAACAAAAATGTCAGAACCAGGACTTTCCGCACCGGTGATTGGGTCCTACGGAGAGGGTTCCAGAACACAAAGAAAGTGGAGATGGGAAGTTGGTCCCTAATTGGGAAGGCCCGTATCTTATAGCTGGGGTTGTTGGGAAAAGAGCCTACAAGTTACAAACCGTGGAGGGGAATCCCGTTCGCAACAGTTGGAACGCGGTGCACCTTAAAAGATTTATCCGGTAACATTTATGTTTTGTCGATTAGATCTTTACCAGTCTACTTGTTTTAATTGTCGTACTTTAAGTAAATGGAGACTTTTGTAGAAGTTATTCGACAGATTGCAATAAAATTGTTCAATGAACTCTCGCCCCATTCTTTACATTCAAAATAAACAGACCATTCGTCATTTCAATATACATAACGCCAATATTTCAAAATGCCACTTTTTGCCATCATACCGATTCTAAATACAAACTTTACAAAGAAGTTCAAGTTAATTCCTATATAATTCACCCTCAGAGACCAGCTCCGTCTACATCAGTCGTTATTGGGAGGCTGGCAGGAACATCTTCTTCACTCTCCATATTCATGGGTTCGGGATGGCCGACGTCTTGTCCGACATTCTCTTCTCCTTCTTCTGTATGCTCCTCGACCTCCACCGTCGCTTCTACATTGGCCGGATCTGGCTCGGCTTCCTCCTTCCTCATCTCTACTTCTGCTCATATTTCCTCATCATCTTCCTCCGTTGACGAAGAGATACCAGCGGCGCGCTTTTCGTATTCACTAATCCATTTCTCAGGCTTCCATTCCATATGTTTTCCGGCAATATATTCTTTCATTAAGTCATATATATTCTTCATCATAGAATCAATGGCGATATCCTCCATTTGATCCAACAGCGACTTATTCTCCTTCTTCACATTCTCAAAACGTGCCTTGTAACCTTCAATTGTTATTTCGACAGTTTCCTTTTCCAGCTTCAGGGTAGCCTTAACCTCCTTCAACTCATTCTCAAGAATTTTCTCCTTTCTCTGCGAAGTAAGAAGACCAGACTTCAATACAGACGACTCCTTCTTTACTGCCGACAATGTCTTCTCCAGCTCCTTGACCCTCCTTTGGTTGGACTCAGCATTCTTACGCAAGTATAAGCTACATTCCAAGGCCTAAAATGTTCAAGTCAAAACATCATTCGACACATAATAGTAATAGTAATAAAAATGACAAATAATGATGATACTCACTTGGTAGTTTAGAGCGATGGCTTTCTTCATGGCCTCCGCCGGCCCAATTTGTGCCAATCTCACTTCATCCCCTTGGAGTAGAAGTCCCTCAACGAATGAGTCGATGCTTGAAGGGTCAGAAATTGCGGTCGACTCTTTTGGAACTTTCAAGATAAGGGTATCAGAGTCCTCTTCAGTTTCCACCTCGGCGACAGACTTCATTTTCTTCCCGGTAGAAATAATCTCTGTCGACTTCCCTTTTTCTGCGACACCCCCACTTGAAACCACCTCCCGAAGTTGGGTCGCGAAGTCGCCAGAGATCTTTTCAACCTCTAGCTCTCTCTTCTTCAGCTTCCTTGACTTTCTCCGACTCTTCATTTCGTCGAGAGAAGCTACTGTGAATGGACCAGTCATCATCTCCTCTGCGCATAAAAATTCCTCAATTTTTAAGGGCTCTCGATATTTTTTGTTCACCCCATATAAATTTTGAATCGACCACCTACAGTTTATCACGGCCAAAACGTCGTTACGAAGGGCCAAAATTTTACCTTCTTCACGATGATAAATTTCCTTCCACAACGGAGTCGCCCTTAATCTCTTTTCTGTCAAAATGGCCTTACAATGCCTTACGTCATCCGACAGAGATAGAACTGCTTCAACGTTTGAGGTGGAACGTACGGTTGAGACGAACGATGTTTTGTAGAGGATCTGCAACGACAAACCCTCGGTTATTCGAAAAACACAGTTATAACTCGAAGATTAGAACTTAAAAAAAAAAGAACGTTACTCACTCGACAAACACCAAAACTCTGGAATTCGACCAGCCCCAGTCGATTCAAATATACCCTCACCATTTGCGAAGAAATAATAGGACTGCCAATTTCCCCTATCATTAGTCGGCAATCCAATAACTAGATGCTTCTTTCTTTGTCGAAGGATCATAATATATCTCCCTTTCTCCTTCAAATGCTCCTTTAGATAGTATGTCTCTAGAACATCATTTACCTCGAAGAGTACTCCCAACTCAAAGGATAAACACTCAATCGACAGAAGGATCCTCCACGCGTTTGGCATTAATTGAGACGGAGCAATTTCAAAATGATCTAGCACTTCCCATATCAGTCTCGGGATAGGAACCTTAATCCTACCTGAAACGGACGAACGTAAGAACCCATCCACCCCGGAACCTTGTAATCAATTCTTTCAGTCGACGAAGGTACCCATAGTTCTAGGGAATCAGGAAATCTATACATACAGCTGAGTTCCCTTAACATTTTCCCTGTCATACGACTAGCAGGATTTCTGGACAGTATGTTGGTGGGTTCACTGGTACAAGGAAAATCGCTCGGCTCCCTAATTGCAGGCAAAGATCTTAGGGGTATGGCTTCAGTAAGAGTCTCTTGAGGAGACTTGGCCAGGGTAACTACTCTACTCTCAATCAATTTCTCGTACGACCAGTCTTTGTACACTACATCCTCCTCGGTCTCACTTGATGATTCGACATAACTATCTATCTTGGCGCCTAAGCTACCTAAGGATTCTCCACTCGACATTTTCCAAACGACAAGCATATAAACAACTAAACTCCCTAAATAATCTACCTCTTAAAAGATCAAATCCAACAAATAAAATTTTAAAACAAAACACGTAAACCCAAAGATCAAACACCCAAACTTACCCAAGAACAGCTTGAATCTACACTATGAATGTTTAAAGAAATAGAAGAACAAGAAGAAGTTTTTGAAGAATACCTTTAGAACGCTTGAGAGCTCTCCTTACTCGACTTCTAAATGAAGAGAAATGAAACACCCACGGCCCTTTTATGCATGCCTACATGATTAGGCGCCAAAGTTCCCGCCAAAAAACTCCTCGTAATCCGCGCTAGGGTTTGCAATTGATGACAGAAACAAACTAGGTTTAAAAGGCTAAAGTGTTGAAAATATCGACCGATGACATCCCCTCAATGACTCATGTCGAGTCAAATAAAAATATTGAATTTACTCACTTCATACGACAAGTAGAGTGAACTCAATCCTGAACCATCAACTGGTTCAGTCGACCGGGGACATCCCCCTGATGACTCATGTCGAGTCAAATAAGAGTATTTGAACTCAATCACTTCATACGACAAGTGGAGTGAACTCAATCCTGAACCACCAACTGGTTCAGTCGACCGGGGACATCCCCCAAATGACTCATGTCGAGTCAAGTAAAAATATTGAATTCACTCACTTCATACGACAAGTAGAGTGAACTCAATCCTGAACCATCAACTGGTTCAGTCGACCGGGGACATCCCTCTGATGACTCATGTCGAGTCAAATAAGAGTACTTGAACTCAATCACTTCATACGACAAGTAGAGTGAACTCAATCCTGAACCACGAACTGGTTCAGTCGACCGGGGACATCCCCCAAATGACTCATGTCGAGTCAAGTAAAATTATTGGAGTCACTCACTTCATACGACAAGTAGAGTGAACTCAATCCCGAACCATCAATTGGTTCAGTCGATCGGGGACATCCCCAAGATGACTCATGTCGAGTCAAATAAAAGTATTGAACTCACTCACTTCATACGACAAGTAGAGTGAAGTTACTCATGCACAACAAAACTGGTTCAGTCAACCGGGGACATCCCCCAAATGACTCATGTCGAGTCAAGTAAAAGTATTGGAGTCACTCACTTCATACGACAAGTAGAGTGAACTCAAATCCTGAACCATCAACTGGTTCAGTCGACCGGGGACATCCCAAAGATGACTCATGTCGAGTCAAATAAAAATATTGGAGTCACTCATTTCATACGACAAGTAGAGTGAACTCAATCATGAACCATCAACTGGTTCAGTCGACCGGGGACATCCCCAAGATGACTCATGCCGAGTCAAATAAAAGTATTGAAATCACTCACTTCATACGACAAGTAGAGTGAAGTTACTCCTGAACCACCAAACTGATTCAGTCGACCGGAGACATCCCCTAGATGGCTCATGTCGAGTCGAATAAAAGTATTGTATCCACTTACATCACACATAGTAGAGTGGTGTATTCCTGAATCATCATCTGGTTCAGCCAATATGGGACATCCCCCAGATGACTCATGTCGAGTCGAATAAAAGTATCTTCAATCATACTCTAAAGTGAAGTTACACCTGAATCACCATCAGGTTCAGTCAATAATTAACATCCCCCATAATAACTCATGACCAACCGTGTAAAATTCCTTGTTCGTGTGACATGCCGAGTGAGATTTCTCTATGACCATTATCTGGTTCAATTGGCACATGACATTCCACCACGGGCTCACGTGGTTGACAAGTTGCCAAAATCAAAAAATAATATTCGTATTCCAACTCATTCGACATACTCGAAGGTACTCTCTAAGTCTAGAGTTTCTAGACTAAGAGAGTAGGGGACAAATGTGCGGGCCAAAATTGGGGCCTAGGGTAAAATCGACATTCTATCCAGGGTCAACCACCAAGCCCAAAGCCCATTGATAAATCCAGCCCACAAACGAAAATGCCATACAAAGAAGCTTCATGGGCCGCCACAGGGAACCAGACCCGTTAAACACGAAGAGGACCAACGGACACCAGTTACAAGAATCAGAAGAAAATCAGAACTCATAAACATCACCATAAAAGACGACAGTTTCAGGAGACGGAGAGGAAGGTCAATTATCAAACATAACGCACCTGAATTAAACGACCATTGAAGATAATTCCAACGGGCAAGATAATAAGACTCTCATATCAGGGAACCTATAAAAGAAGGAAGCAAAGGAATGAAGAAGGATCGAAAATCATTCTACCCCTATTACCAAGGCAAGACTAGTGCAAACCGCCCTCACGGTATACCATCAAGGGTTGAGGTATAGAAAAGTCCTTAATCCACTCATTTTTAATTCATTAGTATCGAGGCTAACTTGAGCGTCGGAGTGCCAACGGTCTCCACCACACCGGTGGGCAGTAAGCTCTTTATTCGCTATACTCGTTTTGCAGGTTCGCTCGTGCCCTACAAATTGATAATCTCGATTGTGGACTACCACCAAAATCAGTTTCCACACATACCATTGTACATATTACAAGATGTTTGGAAATAATGACTTTATTATTTTATTATTGTATGTGGACGATATGTTAGTAGCAGACTCTAACAAAGATCGAGTCCAAGAATTAAAGGCACAGTTAACTAGGGAGTTTGACATGAATGATCTGGGACCAACAAACAAGATTCTATGGATGCAAATACACCGAGACAGAAGTAACAGGAAGAATTGACTTTTTCAGAAAAATTACTTGAAGAAAATCTTAAGGCGGTTCGACATGGAAGATTGTAAGCCAATTTCTAACTTCCTGTTAATTTCAAGTTATCCTCTTTATGTGTCACCATCTCTCCTGAACTGCTCATTCTTCAGTTTGTAGCAATCCCTCTTCATATGGCTTTTCTTCTTACAGTGGAAATATTTTATTTCTCTCGTTCTTGATTTTCCCTGGTTCTTGTCTGATTTACCTGGGCCTCGGCTTTTACTCCTCCCCCTTCTGGTGTTCTTCTTCGTCACTAGAGCTTCTGAGGTTGAGGCTGATGCTGACTCCTGCATTCTCGTCCTCTTTTCTTCCTCGAAGATTCTAGTTTTCGCCATCTCCATAGTGACTTTCCCATCTGCGGCTGAATTTATTACCGTAGATCTGAACATTTCCCAAGATTCTGGTAACGTATTAAGGAGTATTAAGCTATTTACCTCATCACCGAAGTCTATGCCCAATCCAGACAGTTCTTTCATGGTGCCGAGGAAATCGTTGATATGGTCCGTCACAGCTGTATCTTCCTGGTATTTCAAACCCATCATCTTCTTGATGTAGTACAGCTTGTTGTTGTCAGTCTTTGCTTGGAAAAGCTCCTCCAACTTTCTCCATAAAACACGTGCATTTGTTTCTTCACTGACATGGTTCACGATACTATCGTCAATCCACTGACGAATTGTACTGCATATTTTCTGGTGAAGATTAGCCCACTTCTCATCGGACATTCCTTCTGGTTTCTGCTCCAGAAATACCGATCCATCATAGTCCTTCACATACATAAGGTCTTTGATCCTTGCTCTCCATGTGAAATAATTTGTACTGGTTAACAAAACCATTTTCCTATTGCCTCCTTCCATTACAAAAATTCTAGAAATAATTTCAAAAAACGGAGCTCACTGTTACGCCCAGAATGGTCGAAAATGGTGGAAATGACACTTCGTTTGTCAAAATCCGAAACATGGACTAAAATGTAATTTTCCAGAAGTTGCGGGTTCAAAGTGCAATTTCTAAAAGTTTAGGGCCAAAATGTAATTTCACGAAAATATAGGGACCTTTCTGAATATTACCAGGTATGCTGACGTGGCACTTGCTGACATGGCACCTGCTGACGTGGCAGATGACGTGTCACTGACGTGGTTGCTGACGTGTCAAGCTGACTGGGTTGCTGACGTGGCAGCTGACTGGACGCTGACGTGTCGCTGACCTAGCGGCTGAGTCAGCGTCTTCAACCTTCAGACGCGCGTACAGGCGTGTGTGCGAGTGGCGGCGCATGACAAGCTCTCTGGTCGGCGCGTGCGGCTTCGTCTGACCTCCGATCAATCGCCGGAAAATACCATCGTGCTCGTCTCTCCGTGAAAAGTCCGATGGTATGCTCAAAAATTGATTTTTGATAACTTTCGTCGAAACCGACTTTCCGAACCGAATCTCTGTTCCCGAGTTTCGGGATCCCACTTGTTGTAATGAAACACACACAATATAGGAGATGTGAGAGGAAAACTTTTCTTTTATTACACCACAAAAGAATTACAAAACTTATACACAAAACTTTACAAAAAAAAAACTTTTCAACCCTCTTTACTCTTTATTCTCACTCACTTATGAGTTTTGGGATTTCTGGGATAATGATAACAGAGCTCTGAGGCTCCTTTTATAATGCTCAAACCGCGTGCAACAGTAACACGCGGTTTGGCAAGCTTGCACCTCACATCAAGCTTTCGGTGCTTGATTTTGCATGCCAATTGCATGCATGGATTTCAACCTTTCGGTGCTCTTTGTCCTTTGCTCTGGCTTCTTGCTGGCTTCAACACTTGTTATATCCTAGGGAGAGAAGTTGCAGATCTTTTAAGCCTCCAATTGTAGTTGGGATTGTTAAAGAACAATCAGTTAATGCTATAATTTTATTGAAAATATTTGTATAAACAATAATAATACCAACACAGAATTGACTGTAATGAAAATAACAACAAACATGATTGAAACTTACAGTACAAGTAATTCATTTAAACAAACTCACTGACTTGAAGATTGAGGTTAGCGTAACGCTATGTCCTATAGCAGAATTTCGTCCCTACTCTCGTGCTTGTAGTTCTTCAGACGTCTGCCATCAGGATTCAACAATCTGGAAGTCGAAATTCTGCACTGAAATTCGACCCTTGGCGAATCTACTTGATGTTTTGCTTTGTTTTCATTTTTTTCAAGATCAGAAACAGTATATTCGTTTTTCCAAAAGAAAAGATGATAATTATCTGCAAAACATACTGTTCTTTTTATAGTGACAGTTGGGAACAGTTGATGATGATATGGTGTGACACTTTTCTAGTTTGATTGAAGGGTTGCATCCTTCTGAAAGTTCAAATCCAAAATAATCAAAAAGAAAAACGTTTTTCAGGAGGCTAATTAATCACAAGAGCCAATGCCCATCTTTTGACTAATTAATATATATTAAATATAGTAATTGTCATGCCAAACATACACTCAAGCCATACACCAAAGCCCAAGCCCAAGCCCAAGCCCAAACCTTATCATTCCAATTTAATATAAGTGTGCAAAGTCCACTTATAAACTTTCCATATTCCCTTTACATTTCCAATGTGGGATTCCTATCACTATTTGATATACAAACTCTTACAGGGATTACTCCAGATAAATTATTCCTCGATAAATGTAATTCTACCAAAACCTTCAAATTTCCAATCTATAAAGGGACACTTCCAGTCAAAAGATTTGATGAAAAATCAAGATACAAGATGTAACTAAGGCTCCACAAAGTTGAAGGTATGTTAGAAGTTAACATATTGGATTCCAAATTGAGGTTCCTTAGAGTAGTGAGATTGCCTAAGCATGCAGGTATTGATCCGGAAAGCTTAGATTATTACTGTGTAAGTTCAACTTAAAGAGCGCAGTCAAATGACAAATATAGTTTGGAATTGATCCTTCTAATTTATTACGACGCAAACGCAAAACCTGAATTTTTTGTAATCTACGGAGAGTGTGGGGAATTGATCCATTCGACTTATTAGATCCTAAATAAATAGTTATCAAGTTGGTCAAGTTGCCGATCTCTTCAGGAATTCCGCTGCTAATGTTGCAATGCCCCATGGCAAGATATTGCAAAGAATGCCCTTGAGTGGATTACTTGAAAAATCAATATGTTTTAAATACTTGCAGTTTGACAAGGAAGATAGAAAGCTCAATTCTAGAGTCGAAGATTTCAAATAATTATCTTGTAATCCAAGCCACCTAAGGTTTCTTAAGTTGCCAAATGTGTTGGGAATAAAATCGGAGAATGAGTTATCACCCAAATTTACTAAATAGAGCTTAGAAGCATTGAAGATGAAACTAGGATTTAATTGTGCCACTAAAATTATTACCCCCACAGGACAAGGTGCTCAAGATTGGGAAGTCGATTTTCTGTGCTTGATGGAAGACTTCCAAATAGAGAATTATCTGGAAGCGCAAGTATTTTGAGTGATGACATAATATTGAAGATTATAACGGGAACAACACCAACTAATTTGTTTTGATAGAGCTTTAAATACTCCAGCTTGAGGAGATTTCCGATTTCATGTAATATCTCACCTGCACTTTGAAAGAATTTTATTGCTTTATTAGTTAGATACAAATAGCCACAAATTAGCATCTTTAAAAAATATAGAATTAGGTTAAATATGTGGTGCCAAAAAAAAAAAAAAACACTTTATTATTGATAGATTGTGTGGTGAAAAGTGTTCCATAGTTATAAATGCGTAATCACTAAACTTTTTGATATCACGACAGATGACTGAAAATTTTTATATAGTTATATAAATTCTGTGATAATATACATACCTTGGAGTTTGTTCTCTCCGAGATTTAAACCCTTGAGGTTAGTCAAGTTGCCGATTTCTTTTGGTATTTTGCCATG
Source organism: Zanthoxylum bungeanum (assembly GCA_019454045.1). Taxonomy (NCBI): domain Eukaryota; kingdom Viridiplantae; phylum Streptophyta; class Magnoliopsida; order Sapindales; family Rutaceae; genus Zanthoxylum; species Zanthoxylum bungeanum. The sequence goes on from SKCR01048142.1 coordinate 36,148, forward strand.
AAACACGTTTGAACTCGAAAGAAAGAATTGCAGAAGAGGAAAATTATTGTAAATATTCGGTGGGAGTTCGCCAGATAATCTATTATAGCTAAAATCAAGAGATTGTAAAGAAGAAACATTAGAAACTGTTGATGGTGTTTTCAGGCACTATAACATTTAAGACAGTACGACAAGAACAAAAAGGTAATTCCCTGACCGTTTGAGATCATATTAGCCGGCCCGACCACAAACATGAGAAGACCGACCACTTTGGTTCGGATGACCGATCACTATAAGGTCGGCAGAAACATTCTCAGCATAAAAGATTGACATGACCGACCTCATGAAGACCGACCAGACAGCGAGTCGCGTTCAAGATAACGACACCCTATTCTTACGGATAAGATAAAGCAAATCATCCTATCCTCACAAGAAGAAGGAGTCAGAATCCAAGAATGAATGAAAAAGAAGAAAGCAGTATTAGACTAGGAATCCTTACAAGAAGAGAAGACTGAATCCAACTAGGATTTCTTATGCTAATAGGAGTCTGATTTCTGTATTATTATAAATAGGAGGGCAGAGCATGTGTAAAAGGCATCAAAAAAAATCATCATCAAAGTTAGTGATCAGAATCATCAAGCTCTGATTTGTAAAAGAAAAGAAGAGACCCGAGAAGCGTATTTGAGCAATAAAAAGTACCACCCTGTTCTTGTCCGTGGACGTAGGTCGGATCCCAAAATCCACCGAACCACGTTAAATCTCTTTGTCGATTGGTGTGTTTTTCCGTCTCTCGCTAAATTTGCTTTTGGTCCCCCATAACCAAACAAATTCACCGTTGAAGGAGGATTACCTCGGAGGTGATATTCCCATATTACCCTGAGACCAAAATCAGCCGTCAATAGTTGGCGCCGTCTGTGGGGATTCAGCAAAAAGCAACTCGCGTAGGGAGACAATGGCGGAAGGCGGAAACCACCAATCTTCAGGGAACTCGGCTGCGGATTGGATGGAGAAGATCGAGGAGAACCGGAGGAAGGACAGTGAAGAAAACCGAACTCTGCTAAAAACCATAGTAGACCGGTTAGAAAAAATAGAAGGGGCGCATGACGGAAAAAACAAAGCCGGGACTAGCCAACGAAGGGATGAGATAGCAGAAGGAAAGAGAATTGTCGATACTAGTGGTGACGAAAGACCCTGGAGGAGGGATCCCTACAGGGTGAGATCCGTGGTGGTGCAGAGAGACTCCCAGACTGAGGACACATGGGAGGAAGGAGATGACAAATCATCACCAGACTCCTCCTACGATAGCCCTCACAGCACCCGAAGAAGAGAGAAAGAGTACAACGAAAAAATACAGGAAGATGCCGACCCTGAGAAGCACCACTCTCATGATGACAGAAAGAAAAGAAGCTACAGGAGACGGCATAAAACTAAAGACAGCGGCATGAAATCGTGGCTACGAGAGGAGCTGGTCAAGTGGGGAGTACACCCCAATGCAAACAGAGGGGATGACCAGGAGAGCAAAGATGAGTCCCCCCTCACAGAAGAGATAAAGTCCGAGAAATTCCCAAAACGATTCAGCATGCCGACCATGACACCATACAAGGGCCATACCGATCCCAAAACCCACATTGAAGGTTTCGTCCTACTAATGGAGGTGCAAGGGGTAACAGGGGACGCCATATGCAAAGTGTTCCCCTTAACTCTAGCCGGACCGGCCATTCTATGGTATAGAAGCCTAGCCCCAAGAAGCATCAGCAGCTTCACACAACTGAGGAAGTCATTCATACGACACTTCAAGGGGGCTTGTGTCCCCCGAAAAACGATTGGAGAACTAAGGCTTATGAAACAATGGGACGACGAACCATTGAAGATATTCATTGACAGATACCATAATATGGTGCTCGAGGTCGGGGGTATGAGTCACCCGAGGCCCTGGAAAGCCTGAAGGGACCATTGAAAGTCAGAAGACTGTGGACCCACCTAAGGATCCAGGACACCCCGGACTACGCCACCGCCCTGGAGGTGGCCCGAAAATTTGTTTTATTAGAGAACAAGGAGAAAGTATCCCGAAAAGGGAACACCATCAGGGAAAGAACCACAAGGGAGGGCGCCCCCCGCCGTATAGAAGGAGAATCCAGAAGACCACCCCCGAAGCACAAAGAGTTCAAACCGTTGCACCGAGACAACTAAGAGAGAAGGGCGCCGACCCAAGTAAACCATGTGGTCGGGGAAGATGCATACATTCCCATAAAGAAACCACTAGGACAAATTGTCATGGAGATCCAGGGGAAAGGCCTCTTAGTAGAACCCGACCAAAGAAGATCCCCCCCGGACAAAAGGAACAAAAAGGCTTATTGTGTACACCACAACTCCAAAGGACATGCAACAGACGGATGTAAAGATCTACGAGAACAAATGGAAGATCTAGCACGAAACGGGTATCTGAACAAGTACATTGACCATGAGGTCATGACGGCCAGACAAAGAGCACGTAGCCGCCAAATCAACTGAAAAAAGGGCAGTTTGTCCCCGAAACATGAATAAAAGCTTTCTCTTTTTTTTAAAAAAAAAAAAAAAGGTGCTCGTCCACTTTAAACATAAATAGAAAAGACCTACTCAAACAACTGGGGACAAACTTAGCGCCTAATACAAAAAGAAACGACCAAGCACTAAGACCTGATCGGCTCAGGGCTGGACTTTATTCCGCCGAGGTCACTCAGTTATTCGACTCGGGGTCGGGATACATCCCACCGAGTCATATTGGTCTGGGGACGGAACATTCCCCCAGAATCAAATGTCTCTTTAGCTCAGGGAAAAAAGGAGAAATACACCCTTAATGTTTCAATCGGCTCGGGGCTGGATTCCATTCCGCCGAGGCCTCTTCATCAATCGGCTCGGGGCTGGATTCCATTCCGCCGAGGCCTCTTCATCAATCGGCTCGGGGCTGGATTTCATTCCGCCGAGGCCGTTTGATTATTCAGCTTGGGGCAGGATTTCGTTCCGCCGAGGCCGTTGGTTTATTCGGCTCGGGGATAGATTTCATTCCGCCGAGGCCGTTTGATTATTCAGCTCGGGGTCGGGTTACGTCCCACCGAGTCATGTTCATTGGTCTTGGGACGGGACATTCCCCCAGAACCAAGTATCTCTCTTGGCACGGGGTCCTCAGGGACATACTCGATGCATAGGATCCGTGAGAAGCATAGCACAGGGAGGGATGATACCCCCGTGGCGATTGTTTACTCCAGTGTTACCGAACATAAGGAGGAATATGCCCTTAATGTGTCGAAACATTATCTGATCCTCAGTTACCCGATGCAATGGATCCGTAGGAAAGCATATCACGGGGGAAGATGATGCCCTCGTGACGATTGCTGGCTCCAATGATACCGGACCTAAGGAGGGATATACCCTTAGTATCCCGGACACTCTTTGATCCATTCATCATTTGGATCCAGAGAGGCACAGCACGGGGAGGCGTTGCGCCCCTGTGGCGTGTGCCTACTCTAACGCGGTAAGGAGGAGCCCTCACACAAATATACAGGCTCCCCAGGGACCCAACGTATAGAGGATGTGCCCTTACCATTCAAAACGCTCTCTGATCCAAATCCTGGTTCGCCGGGACGCTGAATTGAAATATTCAGAATTGTGTTTTGGAGACCTCGGGCAGGACGCTGTTTTGAGGACTCCATGTTGTTGTTATGCTTACAAAAACATTTTTATTTTGGGATAGGTGCTAAGTCACCCCCACCTTTTAAAATTTACTTTCCAGAAATTTGTTTTTTGCCGGACTGGCAAGGGGACGCCCATGCCAGATTTGGTAGGACTTCAAAGGATGACTCGCTCGGGGCAGGCTACGTTCCGCCGAGTCCACTTGATTATTCAGCTCGGGGTAGGGATACGTCCCACCGAGTCTGCCTCTTTGGACTGGGGACGTAACATTCCCCCAGGTCCAAGTTCATTTTTCAGCTCGGGGTCGGGTTACGTCCCACCGAGTCAAGCTCCTTTGGACTGGGGACGTAACATTCCCCCAGGTTCAAGTTCATTTTTCAGCTCGGGGTCAGGTTACGTCCCACCGAGTCAAGCTCCTTTGGTTTGGGGAGGTAACATTCCCCCAGAACCCGAGTCCTTTCTCAGCTCGGGGTCGGGATACGTCCCACCGAGCCAGCCCTTTGGACTGGGGACGTAACATTCCCCCCAGGTCCAAGTTCATTTTTCAGCTCGGGGTCGGGTTACGTCCCACCGAGTCAAGCTCCTTTGGACTGGGGACGTAATATTCCCCCAGGTCCAAGTTCATTTTTCAGCTCGGGGTCGGGTTACGTCCTACCGAGTCAAGCTCCTTTTGTTTGGGGAGGTAACATTCCCCCAGAACCCGTCATTTCTCAGCTCGGGGTCGGGGTACGTCCCACCGAGTCAACCCTTTGGACTGAGGACGTAACATCCCCC
>SKCR01048143.1:0-40689 GCA_019454045.1 Zanthoxylum bungeanum
AGCGAAGTTTGTGCCTTGAAGACATTATCACCCATGATGATGTCGCGGACATTTCCTTTGCTTCCCATCTCAACTACGACAGTCTAACTATCTAGTTGACGATAAAATGGGTACAGTAAACTGTTACAAGAAAAATAACAATGTATTAGTCCAACTAATTTTAATAAATAGATGAAATAATTTTGAAAGACGCGTAAGGCAAAGTATCTGAATGAAATTGCAAATTCACATACTAGCCTCCCACTATTTTCATCAAGTCTCACCTCTGTTGAGAACTCGGGAAATCCTATTTCCTAGTGGGCTAGGATCCCGTTAAATAACACACAACCTTGACTTTGGCCAACAAGCTGTATGCTATTTAACTAGGTAGATCTCACAGATCAATGGATCCAATCCAATTCCTAGATCGGTTAGGTGGACATCCAAGTCCTAAACATATTACTTATGCCAATGAATCTAATACATATTCCTAACCATATCCTCCGAATCATCTAGGCCTTGGCTTTGGCATAACAAACCTAATGATTCCAGTAAGCGGGACCCATTGACAAGGATAGTTTCGTAATCAATGTCGTTGGACAAGAAGTGATCTTTGACTTTGGCCAACAAATCACAACTTGGACAAGACACCGATGTGGAACAAAACTCTCATGATTCAAGTACATCCTAATTGACAAGGGTCTTGACTTTGGCCAACACAAACCAATGCCAATTGGATCTTGAACAAGAATCATTCAATGGAAGGATTAATCGCTTAATATAGATTGAGGGATTTTTGCGTAATTGGCAACCAATTTATTTCTTTGTTAGGTCTCATCAACAATACACCCTTAAGCATGCTTCTAAAACATCATAAAGCGCGTAAGTAAATTAATAGTAAATTAATATACGGATGGATATATAACACAACTTGTTCCTAGAACAAATCACTCCCTTTTCTCCCCGCTAGCACTATTATACTTCTACCCAATTACATAATACAATATGAGAAACCTCATTTGCATTGAGGGGAAATTAGGTGAGAAGAGAATACAAAGAGATAAAAGAGATAAGGCTGGACACGCAGGTCCAATTTATAAATTCTAAATTTACAATAATTTCTAAAATTACCCTTTCCCTTCTAATATCCAGCCGATATACACTATTCATACATCACATACATATATATTCAATCAAGACATGCTATACAACCAATCTAATCCAATTAATTAGTCTTTGTTAAAGTGATCATCCAATGTTCAAACAACGGTTTTGATTTTGCCGCGAGTCCAACTCGTTTGAGAATAAGTACATAAGGTACGAATTCGCGAATTATATCGAACTACTTATTAAATCTAATTTATTCGTATTCAATACTAATTCAATTATTTAATTCCAAATTAAATGTTTACACTTTTAATGTGCTTTAAAGACTTTGATTCTAAATCTAATCAAAATTGGGTATCAAGGCCCAACTAACATCTAATGTTCGTTTAATTAAAGTCCGATGGGCTTTCAATTGATTTATTAAGGCTTGGGCTTTGGTCAATGTGGGTCAAAACCCAATTACCAAGCCCAAATAAGGAATCACCCTTAAATGCCACAAAATCAATTTCAAGCCCATAAGGCCCAATTAAACTTTAAAGCCCATTATACTATATTTGGACTTAATGGAGTGTTAGGCCCAAATTGGATCCAATCCTTTTGGCCCAAATCTACTTGGCCCAACCAAGCCCATTATGCCCAAATATAATATTAAAAGCCAGGAAAGAAGAAGGCGATGCTACAGATGTTGGTTTCTATTATTGTCCCAAGGAAAGTATAAGCATATGAAATACAAACAAATGAATATATATATTAAACTTGAAAGCATGGCGGAATCATACTTACAAGCTTTTGTGATGAAGAAGATGAACAAAAGGTTGAGCTCCAAGATCCTTTTAGGTTCGGCCAAGAGGAGGAAAATGAGTGGAAGCTCCAAGCTTTGTGTATTCCAAGCTCTTTGATGGTTTCCCTATCACCTCATTTGATCATAAGATGTGCTAGCAAAAGAGAAAATGAAAATCAAATCTTCTTTGCCTAATGGAAGTCACGGCATTGAGAGAGAGAGATGGAGAGTTGTTTGTTTTTCATATATCTCTTTTCTAAAAAGCAAATAATAATGAATGACAAAAATGTTAGACATTATGACCCATAGCGTCACTATTTTGTAAGTGATATTGTATTATTGTACAAAATTAACTATGTGATAATGAAATTGCCTTTTGCCTTGTTTGTAATTATTTACTTTGATATATAAATGGCGAAAGTCCATATGATTAATTCCGTATGAAAGATATATGAGACAGTATCAATACATAAAGGTTTAATCATTAAATATCCCTAGTCGGAGTATTATCGAGATCGGACATCGATAATGCGGAATAGACTAGTATTGCACTTGTGCACGTTGTGAGGGCACAACGGCATAGTTCTCATAATTTAAGTATAGGATACTTATGCAAGTGCGATAGGAGGTTGTGTTTTACCGATGGTACGGAAAAAGCTTCGCTCTGGATAGACCCCGTGGAATCCCATTGGTAGTATGTCTGCGTGTCTATGGAGGCCGCATCAGGGTAGGTGTATATGGTCTTAACCTGAGACTTGCATCGCTAGTACTTGCGACAATCGGTAAACTTTGGTTTTGGTGGTTTGGGGCTTTAACCAGTTCTGTGTTCACCACTTCTGGTTTATCAGGAATCGTAGTGTACTGGGTTGTGATGTCAAGATGGAAGTGTCACTTCAGACATATGGAGTTGATGATCGCGCAGGATACGGAACTAGTGCTCTATAAAAGGTTGCAACCTCGGGGTCAATGACTAGGTCAGGATTGCCCGATTTAGAGAGACTAGTTGTTGATGTCCGATATATGTTTCGTACGGGGCAGACACATTTCCAGCCCCAGGCCTAACATGTGATCGTCCGATATGGATCGAGTACGCAATACTACGGTATACTACGCTTGATAATAGATCTAATATCCAATAAAAATATTTCTGGCGAATTGGGTAGGCATCGCGCTTTGCTAGAAGCCAACCTTGTCTGTAAATCGGTAAAAACGTAGTACAAGGTACGTACGTGTTCGGATTATACGGCGACCGTATTTACTGCCAACATATCCGGAGATCTCGGGTCGCTTCCTGAAGATTCACCTATGATATTTGATTCGAACTTATTAATCTTGGATTAATTACGGAGAAACTTTATCTTGGATAAAATGCCTTATTTTGAGAGAGAACGATTAATTTGGAATTAATCGGTAAAATAATATATTCGATATATTAACGAAATTAGATTTCGACGCGGATTTAAAATCGGATTTTAATTCGGGCAAACGAATTAATTTAGAATTAATTCGTTAGCGATGTGAATAGTGATTTCACTAGGCGTAATTATTTAATTTACGTCGCGACGGAAATTCGTTAATTCGGAATTAGCGAAACCGAGCCCGAAAGTGTTTGCGGACACATTCGTATTTTGATACGAGTGGGGCCCGCAAGTCACATCGCGAAGTCACATCACTTGACATGACTAGTTGATGGATGTCACAAGTCACCTTTATTGAGTGACATCTAGTCACTTTTCATGATGCAAGTTGGTGGAGGCATTTAATGGCTTTTTGGAGGGAAAAGTCTTTTGACTTTTGGAAAAGCCATATACCAAATATTTGGTAATTGTTTTCACTATTACTTTTTAGAAAAGAAATACAAGAAACAAAAACTCTCCCTCTCTCTCTCAACAAATGCCGTGAGCTTCCAATGGGCAAGGAAAATTTGATTTTCATTTTCTCCATTTTCTAGCACATTCAAGGAACAAAGGAGGTGATAGGGAAACATCCTTGGAGCTTAGAACACAAAGAAAGCTTGGAGCTTCTTCTTCATTTCTTCTTGGCCGAAAACATCAACCTTGGAGACTAAAGGATTTTCTTCATCTTCTTCATCACAAAAGCTTTGTAAGTATGATTCCGCCATGCTTCAAGTTTATTATATATATTCATTTGTTGTATTTCATATGCTTTTACTTTCCTTGGGACAAATAATAGAAACCAACAATGGCATCATGGAGCCATGTTTAAGCATGAAATACATTAGGTTAAAATTTGGGTAAAATTGATTGAAGCATGTTCTTGTGAAATTTGATGAATGAGTATGCTTACATGTATATAAAATGATGTTATATGGAATCAATTTTGAGAAAAATGCATTGGATGATTTTTCCCCAAAAATTTAGCCTTGGCCGAATGGGTGTATACATGGGATGTGTTGGAATTTTTTGTGTACAAGATCATTGGATGACTTAAAACGTATACGGTACGTAGATTAGTGATTCAATCGGATTGAAAAACAAATCGACACAAAAATTCTCACTTGGCCGAATACTAATGGACATGTAAAAGGACTTGATTTTTGTTAAAATAAATGTTGGACATGTGTTTTGAACAAGTGATGATTAATGAATTAAATTGGTGTTTTGGAAATATTTGGTTTAATGTATTAATCATGGATTTACACTTTAATTAATTGGATTTTAAAATTTTGAATATTAAAATTAATTAATGGGCTTAATTGTAAAATTGGGCTTGTATTATTATATTTGGGCATAATGGGCTTGGTTGGGCCAAGTAGATTTGGGCCAAAAGGATTGGATCCAATTTGGGCCTAAATCACTCCATTAAGTCCAAATATAGTATAATGGGCTTTAAAGTTTAATTGGGCCTTATGGGCTTGAAATTGATTTTGTGGCATTTAAGGGTGATTCCTTATTTGGGTTTTGGTAATTGGGTTTGACCCACATTGACCAAAGCCCAAGCCTTAATAAATCAATTGAAAGCCCATCGGACTTTAATTAAACGAACATTGGATGTTAGTTGGGCTTTGAGACCCAATTAGATTAGATTTAGAATCAAAGTCTTTAAAGCACATTAAAAGTGTAAACATTTAATTTGGAATTAAATAATTGAATTAGTATTGAATACGAATTAAATTAGATTTAATAAGTAGTTCGATATAATTCGCGAATTCGTACCTTATGTACTTATTCTCAAACGAGTTGGACTCGCGCAAAATCAAAAACCGTTGTTTGAACATTGGATGATCACTTTAACAAAGACTAATTAATTGGATTAGATTGGTTGTATAGCATGTCTTGATTGAATATATATGTATGTGATGTATGAATAGTGTATATCGGATGGATATTAGAAGGGAAAGGGTAATTTTAGAAATTATTGTAAATTTAGAATTTATAAATTAGACCTGCGTGTCCAGCCTTATCTCTTTTATCTCTTTGTATTCTCTTCTCACCTGATTCCCCTCAATGCAAATGAGGTTTCTCTTATTGTATTATGTAATTGGGTAGAAGTAGAATAGTGCTAGCGGGGAGAGGAAAGGGAGTGATTTGTTCTAGGAACAAGTTGTTTATATATCCATCCGTATATCACTATTAATTTACTTTACGCGCTTTATGATGTTTTAGAAGCATGCTTAAGGGTGTATGATGATGAGACCTAACAAAGATAATAAATTGGCTGCCAATTACGTAAAAATCCCTCAATCTATATTAAACGATTATCCTTCCATTGAATGATTCTTGTCCAAGATCCAATTGGCATTGGTTTGTTGGCCAAAGTCAAGACCTTGTCAATTAGGATGTACTTGAATCGTGAGAGTTTTGTTCCACATCGGTGTCTTGTCCAAGTTGTGATTTGTTGGCCAAAGTCAAGATCACTTCTTGTCCAATGACATTGATTACGAAACTATCCTTGTCAATTGGTCTAGCTTAACTGGAATCATTAGGTTTGTTGTGCCAAAGCCAAGGCCTAGATGATTCGGAGGATATGGTTAGGAAAATGTATTAGATACATTGGCATAAGTAATATGTTTAGGACTTGGATGTCCACCTAACCTGATCTAGGAATTGGATTGGATCCAATTGATCTGTGAGATCTACCTAGTTAAATAGCATACAGCTTGTTGAAAAATACCAAAAGATTTTGGTATATCACCTTTTCCAAAAAGTTGAAAATCAAATCTCCCTCCAAAAGCCATTAAATGGCTTCACCAACTTGCATCATGAATAGTGACTAGATGTCACTTTAATAAAGTGACTTGTGACATCTATCACCAAGTCATGTCAAGTGATGTGACTTCGCGATGTGACTTGCGGGTCCCACTCATTTCAAAATACGAATGTGTCCACAAACACTTTCGGGCTCGGTTTCGTTAATTTCGAATTAACGAATTTCTGTCGCGACGTAAATTAAATAATTACGCCTAGCGAAATCACTATTCACGTCGCTAACAAATTAATTCTAAATTAATTCGTTTGCCCGAATTAAAATCCGATTATCTAATTTCGTTTAATATATATCGAATATATTATTTTACCGATTAATTCCAAATTAATCATTCTCTCTCAAAATAAGGCATTTTATCCAAGATAAAGTTTCTCCGTAATTAATCCAAGATTAATAAAGTTCGAATCAAATATCATAGGTGAATCTTCAGGAAGCGACCCGAGAGATCTCCGGATATATTGGCAGTAAATACGGCCGTCGGATAATCCGAACACGTACGTACCTTGTACTACGTTTTTACCGATTTACAAGACAAGGTTGGCTTCTAGCAAAGCGCGATGCCTACCCAATTCTCCAGAAATATTCTTATTGGAATATTAGATCTTTATCAAGCGTAGTATACCGTAGTATTGCGTACATCGATCCAGTATCGGACGATCACATGTTAGGCCTGGGGCTGGAAATGTGTCTGCCCCGTACGAAACATATATCGGACATCAAGCAACTAGTCTCTTTAAATCGGGCAATCCTGACCTAGTCATATTGACCCGACGGTTGCAACCTTTTATAGAGCACTAGTTCTGTATCCTGCGCGATCATCAACTCCATATGACTGAAGTGACACTTCCATCTTGACATCACACCCAATACACTACGATTCCTGATAAACCCAGAAGTGGTGAACACAGAACCGGTTAAAGCCCCCAACCACCAAAACCAAAGTTTACAGATTGTCGCAAGTACTAGCGATGCAAGTCTCAGGTTAAGACCATATACACCTACCCTGATGCGGCCTCCCATAGACACGCAGACATACTACCAATGGGATTCCGCGGGGTCTATCCAGAGCGAAGCTGTTTTCCGTACCATCGGTAAAACACAACCTCCTATCGCACTTGCATAAGTATCCTATACTTAAATATATGAGAACTATGTCGTTGTGCCCTCACAACGTGCACAAGTGCAATACTAGTCTATTCCGCATTATCGATGTCCGATCTCGATAATACTCCGACTAGGGATATTTAATGATTAAACCTTTATGTATTGATACTGTCTCATATCATCTCATACGAAACTAATCATATGGACTTTCGCCATTTATATATCAAAGTAAATAAATTACAAAACGGCAAAAGGCAATTTCATTATCACATAGTTAATTTTGTACAATAATACAATATCATTTACAAAACAGTGACGCTATGGGTCATAATGTCTAACAACAGAAGTACGGAATCGGCCATCACAAGTCCTCAACTTACAGGCCGCAGGCTAATGGGGCAGTCGAGGCAGCCAACAAGATGGTAAAGACGATCTTGGCAAAGATGACTGAGAATTACAAGGACTGGGCCGACAAGCTACCATACGCCTTGTGGGGATATAGAACATCTGTGAGAACGGCAACGGGAGCCACGCCATATTCTTTGGTTTATGGAATGGAAGCGGTACTACCGGTGGAAGTTGAAATACAGTCCATGCGGGTGTTAGCAGAAGCAGAGTTGCCTGAACAGGAGTGGACCTTGCAAAGGTTTGAACAGTTGGCTCTGATGGATGAGAAGAGGATGAAGTCCTTGCATCACATGCAGATCTATCAGAAGAGGCTGGCTCGAGCTTTCAACAAGAAGGTGCGTCCCACTAAGATCAAGAAAGGTGATTTGGTACTCAAGCAATCAAAGCCATCGACGACAGACCCAAGAGGGAAGTTCAGACCGAATTGGGAAGGACCATACATCGTTCAGAAGGTAATAGGAAATGGAGCAGTGAGACTGTCGGACTTGGAAGGAAATGAGTTCACAGAGCCGATCAACGTTGACAGATTGAAACTGTATTTTGCCTGAGGGAAAGAAGACTGAATAGTCACCCGCAGAAGACCTAACCCGACGGGATCAGAAACATATGCATGCATACACGTAACTTGCATCCTTTGTTTGGTGTTTTGTGTTTACAGATCTTAGACGAAAGATAACCAGCAGGGGGCGACCAAAGACATGCGGCGCCGAGGAGTACAACAAGGATCTCACCCATCAAGAATAGTTTTTTTTAAAAAAAAAAGCAGTAAAGATCAAAAGGCGGCACAAGCACTAAAGACGACATTGAAGCCACCTTGACAAATGGATTTCGGTCATGTCTGGCTGGAGACGATGAATTTAGAGCTAACAGGGGGGCAACTCATGCACTTTGTTGTGATTTCTGTTTTCATGTTTTGTGTATACATGTTGTAGAATTTTAATTTTTGTGTGTTATTTTGGTAGGTAAAAGCACAGACGGAGCATTTTAAGATAGAAGGAATGGTGTTTGACAATCACAAAGACGGGAGCTAATTCATTAGTGGTGGCTGAGTAAGGAAAGAATTTCTGAGACGCATCCTAATGAATTTATACCGAGCAAGAGGCGTATTGAGTACACAATTCCTTTGCCTTAATTATTGCTTTTCTTTTGGTATTTTCTTTTATTTTCGTAGACAGGATCCGAGACTTTTTGACATTTCATGACTTCTTTTGGTATTTTCTTTTATTTTCGTAGACAGGATCTGAGACCTTTTGACATTTCACGATTTCTTTTGTTGTTTTCGTAGACAGGATCCAGTGGCTTTTTACTTCTCACGACTTCTTTTGTGGTTTAGCTAACAATAAGATATTAGTGCAATTATCACTCATCCCTTTTCAGGTTCTATAAATTCAGCTCAATATTTCTCTCCTCAACACATTCAAATATACATCAAAGTAAAAGAGAGAAGATGGAAGCCACTTCACAGCAGCGATTCAAGAGAATCTGTGTTTTCTGTGGATCCAACACTGGCAGTAAACCGGAATTCATGGAAGCTGCTAAGGAATTGGGGCGAGTTATGGCTTCGAAAAACATACACTTAGTATATGGTGGTGGAAATCTGGGGATAATGGGAAGCATTTCAAAAGCCGTTCAGGACGGTGGCGGTCATGTTTTGGGAATCATCCCAAGACATTTGGCAGACGAATAGTTAATTGGACCAACAAATGGTGATGAACGCATCGTATCAGGTATGTCTGAACGACTCCATGAAATGATCAATACTGTAGATGCGTTTATTGCGTTACCAGGTGGACTTGGTACCCTTGAAGAAATATTACAGTAGCATCATGGGCGCATTTAAACATTCATCGGAAGCCCATTGGGATACTCAACATTGAGCATTTCTTCGATTTCCTGTTTGTATTTCTCGCGGAAGCCAAGAGACATGAGTTCGTCACCAAATCTGTGGAAGATATTTTCTTGACTGCTGCAAAGGCCGAAGAGTTGATTGACCAGATCCTAGTTTTTGAACCGAAGCTCGACCCCGTCCTCCCCAAATTGGACTGGACAGATAGTGATCGTGGCAAGAAGCGCAGATTGGACATTGATCTTAATCAGTGATGTTTCCTGCTGACCAGGTATTACAGACATGAGACATGTTTAAAAGTTTGTGCTCTTTTTAATTTGAAAAAAAAAATTTTGAAAAAAAAAATTGAAAGAAAAAAGAAGAAAAAAAAATGATGAGTAAGAGAAGTCTTTGATAGTTAGACATATGTCCGGTGATGACATTGTGTGCTGTATGGAGAAGCCTTAGAAACGAGAAGTGCGAAACGCGCTCTTATCTGGTGTTCAGAATGGATCGATCTCGGCTAGACTCATAAAGCACTTGATAAAGGTATCCCAACAGTAGAAGCCTGAGCGGTTGATAAGATGACTAGTTGAAGAGATGAGGGATCGGTGAATGACCGTTTGCCTGGGTGTCCACCCTGGTTTGCTGATGCTATGATATATGATATGGTTGGAAAATAAAGAAAGAAAAGTCTCTGCAATGAAAAGAAAATAGACCGCCTATAACCAATAAGCGTGAAGCTACCCATGGGCGAGTATTAGGACCACCATGAGGAGAAATGCTACCTTAAAGGGTCTGTGTGTCAAGAAAAAAAAAAAAAAAAAAAAAAAAAAAAAAAAGAAAGAAAAAAAAAAGAGGAAAAGAAAAGTCCAAAGAAAGAGATGATGCAATAAAAGAAGACATATCATGTTGAGTATGCTACAGTAATCACAGAATGTGACCCAGACATCCAGGTTGGTTAGACCCACTGGTCCGATTCTCCGAAGCGAAATCATCGAGTTGGCTGACTTAAGGAATAAGCTGCGAAAGAGCCTTAGCGCACACACACACTAGGAGTCTAGTTCAGATCACCCGTTCAGAGGATTGGGTTTGAGTATGTCGAGTACTTTGAAGATTCTTTGGCTTTGACGTAAAGCACCCGTTGAGGACAAAAATATGTTTAGCTATCAAGATTATCTCGAAGAGAGGCACAACGGTGTGTTGGAAAAGAGTGTCAGCATCAGTTCAGTATCAATTCTAACGGGTATGGCATTCTGGAGGCGAGGCCCACATCAGTTCAGTATCAGATCAGCCAGGTACGGCACTCCGGGTATGGAGACATCAGATCAGCCAGGTACGGCACTCCGGGTATGGAGACATCAGATCAGCCAGGTACGGCACTCCGGGTATGGAGACATCAGATCAGCCAGGTACGGCACTCCGGGTATGGAGATATCAACTGCGACACCCTAGGTACGGGGTTAGCATTCAGACTTGTGGCTCTCTAGGTATGGAGGCGTCACTGCGACACCCTAGGTACGGGGTTAGCATTCAGATACTTGTGGCACTCTAGGTACGGAGTCTTCACTGCGACACCCTAGGTACGGGGTTAGCATTCAGACTTGTGGCTCTCTAGGTACGGAGGCGTCACTGCGACACCCTAGGTACGGGGTTAGCATTCAGATACTTGTGGCACTCTAGGTATGGAGTCGTCACTACGACACCCTAGGTACGGGGTTAGCATCCAAACTTTACGGCACTCTAGGTACGGAGGCGTCACTGCGACACCCTAGGTACGGGGTTAGCACTCAGACATTTGTGGGTCTCTAGGTACGGAGACGTCACTGCGACACCCTAGGTACGGGGTTAGCATCCACACAACCAACATCATCACTGCGGCACTCTAGGTACGGAGACGCAACCGCGACGCCCTAGGTACGGGGCTTAGCACCATCCACTCAGCAGCAGGCGGACCAGGTGACAGCTGGCGAGCCAGGTAAGTAAGAATGCATTGCACGAACTTTGATAGGATTGTCATTGGCACACACTGAACGAATCCCGTCAAAGTGGGGGCGACTGTAGGCATTGCATTCTTGCATACCAAACCCGATGATGAGTCTCGTAAGGAGGCACTACCTTTAAGTCCTGGAAGTCGCGGAAAACGGTCGTTGGAAATGAGAAGTCAAGAATTGACATTTTGTTGGATTTGATTCGCTCATTAAGTTTCGGGTTTGTTCGTCGGATTTCCATTTCAAAATCATCATCCGCCCAAAACCATTTCTCACGCCAATTCTCCCTCCCTAGCTTTTCATGCATGTGCCCCTTCAAATTCCATGCACAAACCCTAAAACTCACGTGGACCATCTCTCATACAAACCCCACACCATTTAACTCACATGCCCCACACCATTTAACTTCACATGCCACCCTTTCCAAAAAAGACAAAACCAATTAAATCTAGCCCTAACCCCACGTCCCACCTATTTAATAACCCTCACCTTCCTTTTCATCACAAAGCAAACAAAAGTCAAGCCCATGTTCCACCAAGTCAAGCATCACAATAAATAAGCCTAAACCCTCCAACCCCCCACCAAACAAAAAAACATTTAATAATTCATTCACTCCCTCCATTATAAAAAGATACACGTGAAACCCTTCCCCATTCTCATCAAGAGCCACTCACCCTCCATTCAAAACAACGCCCAACAGCCCCTGGAACAAGTTCTTCATCACACATCAAAGCCCCCCCTCCAGACAACCCCTGATTCACGCTCAAGCTCCCCCCAATTCCCTCTCCACTCACACATTGCCCTTAACTTCATCATGCCAAAAATGTGCCCCTACTAGCCGAGTAAACCTGTCTTCATCACGTCCCACATCGACCAGCTAACACTCTTCACACTCCACACAAACACACGTCCTAAGCTCACGCACACACGGTACTCAGCACACTATCACTGGCCACCTAGCTTATCCTCACGCCACATGCCCTTTGACCTCACCGCTTCAATGAACTAAATGCCACACACATTAACTCTCAACAAGGCCACCTAGCTTAGCCTCACGCCACATGCCAATTGCCATTAACGCACACAGCAACAAATAACCCTCTGACTTACACCCAAACCAGCAGCCTTTCACGCCTAAAGACCCCATCAACGAACCCTCAAACATACACCGCAGCTCACGTCCAAAGTCCTCACAAACAGCACTCAAACACACACGGCCATCCACGCCAGTAGCCACCTGAAACCAGTTCACCACTCACGCCATTGCACTCCAACAGCCCTTAGCTATTCACGCAAATAAGCCCCTTCAAACAGCCCTACACCTCACGTAAATACTGCCCTTGCATGCAGCCCATGCACACGTAAAAATAGCCTCCACAAACTGCCCATATTTCACACCAAGAACCGACCCAAAAAACAGTCCAAAACCGTAACCAAAATAGACTCTAATTCATCACCGACCAGTGAGCCAAGTGTGAAGACCTGAAAAGCAGCGAAGCGAACTCAGAACAGCGAACTAAGCGGCAAGGCAGTGAGCAAAACGTCGAAACAGCGAATCGGTGGAATCGTGGCAACTTAGCCTTTCCGACGGCCGTATAACACACCTCCAAAGAACGACACAAAAGGTTAGACCTGAGGGTTTATATTATTAAATTTATTTACATGAAATAATGATTTAGAAAATTGTGTTTTATGATGATTAGCATGAATAATTAATTTAACATGTTATTTAATTTAGGTTATGTGAATTAGTAACGTAGAAAAGCATGTAACTTATTTTTCCGTCGCATGAATATCATTAATTAGTATATGATGTGATTTTGGGTGAATGAAATATGTGTTCTTTCTTGTGGTATATTGGATGGAAACCCGGACATAAATTGTCGAATCCGAATGGACGGCATTATGGTTTGCACTCAGGATACAATGCCCCGTACCACTTGAAGGATTCATGTATTTCATTCCATCCAACTTGTATTTGAGCATGATTAGGCCAGTATAATGTTGTTATTTTATTTCAAGCATGTTTTAGTTATTTACCTTTTGTATTAGGAATTTAAATTAAGGCATGTTTAGATTACTATGTATGTAGCATGTTTGATGTGTGATGTCGGATGTTTTCCGTTATGAAAGGTTTACTGTTGAAACATGCAAACCTAGAATTTAGACTATTTTGGTCAAAAATGTATGTCGAGTAGACTTGGTTAATATTGCACAAATCCATTCATTACAAGTGACATAAGTAAGGGACCATTCCGAACCCAACGGTTTGAGGTCTTCCCTTGCGAGGGGTGAGTGCGGCCTTAAATCATCACACCGGGTGGCGACTCCATTATTCTCCGGTTTAGTCCCCCGCGGGCTACTCCGTGCTCCCAACTAGGCCCTGAGTCTAGAACAGCATGCGTCGCCCAGTTTCTGTTGTCTACAAACACAATCTCCTATTACACTTGCATGAGTATCCTATACCCAAATATATGAGAACTATGCTGTTGTGCCCTCACAACGCGCACAAGTGCAATACTAGTCTTTTACGTATTATCAATGTCCAATCTCGATAATACACTTACTAGGGATTTTTAATAATTTATCCTTTGTGGACTGCTACTGTCTCATATCATTCTCTGTCTAGGAACAAATCATAAGGACCTCTCATTATTTATACATCTGGGTGATCTAATCACAAACGATAAGAGTGCAATCTCCTTTGTCACATAGTTAATTTATACAACAACACCATGATTTGTACAAATAGTGATGCTATGGGTCATAATTGTCCAACAATCTCCCACTTGGCCTATAGCCAGTCACTCGAGTGCTTGACACCCGAATTATGTACGGTTGGCTCAAATTGCTGAGAAAAGCTGTCGTCAGCGGATTTGCAAGATTATCGTCTGATGCGATTTATTCGGTCATCACATCGCCACGATGTATGATCCGAACGAATCAGATGAATATCGAAGTATCTATCTGGATCGTTGATGAGACCATTAATTCTTTAGCCTGCACTGACGCCTAGGCTGCTAACAGAACTATATCTAATGTAATTAGATTTGTTATTGACCCAGATAGCTTCTATTGCTGCCTCAGCCGCAGCGATAACCCGTATTTGTTGTTATGCGGTAATAGTATCTTACTTGGAAGATTTCTAGCTCACTGTACCGTTATTTGAAACTTTATAGTACCGTTTGCGACTTTTAGTCGTTATATCGGTTTAGGAAACTTGCAGCAGTGATCCCAGTCACTTCAAGTTCTCCATCTCCATAGATCAAGACAACATCCTTAGATCTCTAAAATACTAACGGATGTTCTTAATATCAATCCAGTGACTATCACTTGGATTGGCCTGTTTGTGAATCCATATGCTCAAAGCGTATGAGACACCAGGTCGCGTACATTTTTCAATGTACGAGATTCTCGGAGAGTTTTCTCGAAAGCCTAGCTTTCACCGATTGTAATTTTATGGGAATATCATTTCCAAGAAATGACGTATATCATTATTTATAGGACAGCCACTGTCAGTGATTTCCCACTAACCCTCTTATATACACAAGAATCATATTCGTTTTGAATCAAATCATACACCATTATGATTATATCAAAACGGTAATTCCAAGAACTCAATGCTTGCTTCAATCCAAACACGGATCGAACCACCTGTAAACCTTGTTTGCTAGTTTTGGCACGACAAAACCGACAGGATGTTGAAAAACATCCTCCAAAAGGTTTCCTTTTCAGGAAAGCGATTTTCCGTTCTGCTGTCATATTTCATAAATCAAACATGCAGCTTCAGCAAGCATTATCCAAATGGATTTACCGTGGCAACAGTTAAAAGGTTGAATCATAATCAACACAATGTTGACAACGATACCTTTCCGTTAAAAGCCCAGCTTAGTGCGTTGGTATGTTGCCATCCATATATGTCTTCCTTGAAGACTTATATAGTAACAGTAGGCACAATGCATTGCGGTACATCAACTAGTATCTAAACATAGTTGATATACATGGAATCCATTTCGGATTCTTATAGCACTTTGCCATAATAGGGAGTCGATACCTCGTATCACTACCTCATACTTAGTCAGTTGGTATACCTCAATAAGATAGACATCTTTATGAGGTGAGATCAGAAACCCATACCCCAGGTTGTTTTCTGACTCTCTCCGACTACGTGGTTCTTGTGTTTTCAAAGATTATTGGTAATAGTTTCATCTTTGATGAACTATTTATGTTCCATTAAGATTCGGTGCCTTGGACAGTATTACTCCGATTTTCATCGAGTTTTACTATCCTCCCACTTACCACTGTATATCGGCATTCCTCTTAGGAAAACCACATGGCGAGCAACAATAACATTGTTCTCTTGTGAGACGTATAAGTATTATACTTATGGTATCCGTAGGATAACCTACAATTCACACTTATCCAATTTGGGTTCTTGTTCGGTATCATCCAATCGTATGCTCAGCATACCCAAATATACAGGAATGTGAAACCCGGTTTCTTTCCCGTTCATATCTAATATGAAATCTGTCAAACATATTTTAATGGAACCTTATTCTAAATAAGTTCTGCATTGTTTCTGTTTATCCGTTGAACGAAATGGTAGCTCAGAGCGACTCATGATTAACCTTATCATGTCCAACAAAATTCAGTTTATCCTTTTCGGACACATCGTCAAATTGATGTGTTCCATGAGGAGTCCTCATTTGAAAGAATATTATACTCTTTCAAGTATATTACAAACTTATTGCTTAAGCATTTTCCATTACGGTCTTACCGTGACGTTTTAATACTTTAGCCGATCTGTTTGTCTACTTCATTGTCGAAACTTTAAAAGTTTCCGATTTGTATTCTTCAAAAGAAACACATAACCATAACGCGATGCCACATCCGTATAGGTCACGAAATATTCATATCCACATCTAGCATAGCTATACATGGGCCCACTTGCTTCACTATGAACTAGGGCTAACAGATCTATTGTATTTACACTTTTACCAAATAAATAGTGTCTTAGGCACTTTGCCCAATAAACTAGATTCATAGACTTTATTTGATTGGAATCAAATCAGCCCTAGTACCCACTCTTCAAAAATACGGATATACGATTCTTGTTTGATTGTGTCCCAGACAACAACGCTACAATTAGTTTCATCTGATCAAATCAGTTTGAGCTATTTGTTTGTCATGTTATATGTTTGAGATATTATTTATATTCAAAATATAAGTACTGTTATTCTAATCTAATGTGTTTATCTCAATATCATCTTTATATAATAAAACACTTTAGTGTCTTATAATATAAAGGTTCACCCGCAGCGGGTTAAACACTGATATAGAGATAATGTACCTAGTCAAACTAGTTACATTATAACAGTTTCCTAATTTAAGTACATACCCGAAGGTAGTTCCTAAACTTAGGTATCTACGGTTAAAACAGCGACTTATGTCCCATTTCCTATTCGCAGATTAATCTCAACTAAAGTCAGTATCCTGCTCACAGTAGATACTGCACATCAGTACATATTTATGTACCACACTAAGTATTTAAAATCTAATTTTAATACTAGTAGTGAACATAATTTTGACAAACACATTTAAAGTCAGAGCCTTGCCATTTCTTTAATTCCTTCATGTCTGCTTTGTTCAAACGGCAGTCACGCTAACGCGATCCCGTTTGCCACATTTAAGCAGACATTTTGGGATATATCATTTATCTTCCCAGAAGATTATAATGATTTTGCCTTTGCCATTTTTCAACATTTTAGAAGCTTTTGGCCTAGTCTCGGCCTTCTAGAATATCGAAGTAAGGTGCGCCTTGCGCTACTTGCCTAATTGCAAACTTTGACTTTATCTCATTGAGAATAGTCATTAACTCTCCAAGAGTTATTATTGCAATTTCAGTACTTCTAAAATCTAAGTATAGATTTATGAAGATCCTTCAATTTCAGTATCATACTTTAAGGATCTAATCCTTGTTCTGATTCAGAAATTAAAGAGTCTACTGTGACAAGCTTAATGGATTAAGCACTTAAGTTATCATTACATGATCTTCCAAAGATTACGCTCGAATATTTGTTTAACTCTGAGCTTGGGCTTAATATATTATTTTATCAAATAAAATAACTTATTATTTTCCAAGACCATCCTGTAATTTTATTCCTATTTTGAAAATTAAACCATTTAAATACATTTTCCCTTGGATTATGTATTAAACGTCAATCTTTCAATTACATCTTGATTTTAATAGTCTAACTATTTAATCAACGATTTAGGTACTATTTATTATAATGATTACAGTAGTCCAACTATTTAATCAACTATAATTTTAATAGATTAAAAATCAATTATATTGATTACTATAATCCAATTATAAAATCAACTATAATTGAATGGTTTGAATATAGTCCAACTATTTATTAAAACAACATTTAAATATTAGTCCAACTAACATTTAATTTAGTAACGATGAATGATATTTGTTTGAGCGCGTATGGCAAGTAATTAAACGAGTATTGCAAATTCAATTCTTGCCTCCCACTATTTTTCGGCGAGCCTCTAACCCTCTGTCGAGTACTCGGGAAACCGTGTTTCCTAGTGGGCTAGGATCCCGTTAAATATCACACAATCTTGACTTTGGCCAACAAATTGTATGATAATTAACTAGGTAGATCTCTAAGATCAATTGGATCCAATCCAATTCCTAGATCCGGTAGGAGGACATCCAAGTCCGAAACATATATCTTATATATGCCAATACATCCAATGTATTACCTAACCTTTTTCCTCTGAATCAACTAAGCCTTGGCTTTGGCACAACAAGCTTAATGATCCTAATTAAGCGGATCCCCATTAAGCGGAACCCATTGACCATGGAAAGCTTCGTAATCAATGTCAATGGACAAGAAGTGGTCTTGACTTTGGCCAACAAACCACAACTTGGACAAGACACTGATATGGAACAAAGCCTTCGTGATTCAAACACATCTTCGATAGACAAAGGCCTTGACTTTGGCCAACAAACCAATGTCGTCTCTTAGATCTTGAGTAAGAATCACTCAATGGAAGGAAAGACACTTAATATGTTTGAGGGTTTTTTCGCGTGCAAATTGGCAACCAATTTATTATCTTTGTTAAGGTCTCATCATCATACACCCTTAAACATGCATTCTAAACACATAATAAAGCGCGTATGAAAATAAATACTAATGATATGCGGATGGATACTTAACACATTGATCCTAGATCAAATCTCTCTCTTTCTCTCTCAAGCTAGCACTTGTATTACTTCTACCCGTTACACTACATTTCTAAAGAAACCTCATTTACATTGAGGGGAATAAGTGAGAAGAGAATACAAAGAATAAGAGGTGATAAGACTGGACACGTAGGTCCAATTTAATAAATCAATTTTATTACAACAATTTCCAAAATTGCCCCCACCCGACTAATATCCATCCGATATACATTATTCATTCATCACAACCATGTATTCACACAAGCATGTTATCAATCAATCTAATCAAATTAATTAATCTGATAATTAGTGATCATCCAATGTTCAAACAACGATTTGATTTTGCTCGAGTCAAACTCGTTTTGCGAATAAGTACTCTAAGTACGAATAAGTACTCTAAGTACGAATTCTCGAATTAAATTAAACTACAACATTAAATCCAATTTAACATGTATTTAATACTAATTCATTATTTAATTCCAAATTAAATATTACACTTCAATAATAAACCTTTTACGACTTAAATTCCAAATTTAATCGTAATGCGTCTCAAATACCGATTAACGTCCAACATCAATTCAATTAAAGTCCAATGGGCTTTTAATTGATTTCTTAAGGCGTGGACTTTTGGTCAACTCGGATCAAACCGAATAACCAAAATCCAATCCGGGAATTACCCCATAAGCCCATAAATCAATCTTGGCCCATTAGGCCCAATTAAACTTTAAAGGTTCATTAAGTCGCATTTGGGCTTAACGGAAGTGGTTTTGGGCCCAATTGGATCCAATCCATTTGGCCTAAACCTTACTTTGTACAACAAAGCCCAACAACCCCAATTACAACTTTAAAAGTCCAATTTCCAAAATTAGGCCCAAATAATTAAATTACCAAATTCCAAATTTCCAATTTAATTACATAAAGTGTTCACCACAATTAATTCTCCAATTAACATTTCTAAAACATCAATTGGTCTAATTAATCATGTTCATCATCATTATCATATGTCCAACACATTGATGAAAAATCAAACCCAATTTCATGCTTCAAAGTCTCGGCAATTTGGGGATTTTATGTCCGATTCGAATTCAATCCAATTAATTACACAATCGACATTAAATCATATACCCGAATGATTTCCAACACATCCAATGTCCAAAAAATCAAAATTCCAAGACTAATTAAAGGCTAAGGCATTCGGCCAACACATTCAACTTGGGGAAAAATGATCCAATCAAATTTTCATGAAATTGATCAAATCAATCTTCAATTCAACCACATTTAAGCATACTTAATCATCCAATTTCATAAAATCATGCTCAAATTCAAAATACCCAAATTTTAAGCCCTAAACTTTCATGCTCAAACCTAGGCTCTTGATGCCATTGTTGGTTTCTAATTAGGTCCCAAGATCATTATAAGCATGAAAACCATGTGTGAATACATCAAAGGAGATAGCGGAATACTCACATCGATCGGTTGAGACGATTTGATTGAAGAACAAAACTTGTTTTTCCCTTCCAAAGTGGCGCCACTGCAGTGCAGTCCACTGCCCAGAAAAATCAGATTTTGCTTGATGATTTGAGCTCCAAGCTTGAATCAAATGGTTCCCGACTCGTGGATGGGTTTCCCTATCACCTTCGTATAACTCTTGGTGTGCTAGCACTTCCGATTTTGCAACAAAATTAGCCCCTAAATGCCCTTACTTCTCACGGTTTTTCAGTTTAAGGCAACCCCTTGGGCGTGCATTTGAGAGGGTGAATGAGAGAAGGAGAGATGGAAGAAAGAGAGAAGGATGTGTGTTATGAATTTGCATTTAGGTTTCAAGTGTATCCAATACACTTCTTGTGAATTTCAAACGAATTTCATTTGAATTTGCTTTTAAAAAGTCAAACAATTAAAAGCCAACAACCAAATATCATGTCACATAAAGTCAAGTGTCAAGTCACATCACTCAATCAAGTTGTCAAGTCACATCACTCAAAGTGACTAGTGATTTGACGCTTGAAACGACTAGTGATTTGACGCTTGATGTGACTAATGATTTGACGCTTGATTTGACGCTTGATTTGACTTACGTGCCGCATTCCAATTCGAAATACGAATGCGCTCGTAAATAATCTCGGGTTTGGGTTCGATAATTCTAAATTAACGATTTATCCGTTGCATCGTAATTAAATCTAATTTAATTAAATAATCATGCCAAGCATAATTACTATTCACATCGCTAAGGAATTAATTCTAAATTAATTCGTTCGCCCGAATTAAAATCCAATTTTAATTTCGCGTCGAAATCCAATTTCGTTTATATATCGAATATATTAATTTACCGATTAATTCCAAATTAATCGTTATCTCTCTTTTATTGATATTTTATCCTAGATAAAATATCTCTGAAATTAATCCCAGATTAATTTTCTCTCTCTTCTAATTAATCCCAGATTAATTAAAGTGCGAGTTATACGTCATCGGTGAATCTTTGGGAAGCGACCCATGAGATCCCCGGATATGTTAGCAGTAAATTCGGTCGTCGGACTATCCGAACACGCAAGTACCTGGTACTACGTTTTACTGATTTACAAGACAAGGTTGGCCTCTAGCAAAGCGCCATGCCTACCCAATTCTCCGGAAATATCCTTACAGGAATAAAGGATCTGTATCAGGCATAGTATACGTAGTATTGCGTATTTCTGTCCAGTATCGGATGATCACGTGCTAGGCCTGGGGCTGGAATTGTGTCTGCCCCGTACGAAGCATATGTCAGATGTCTGGTAACTAGTCTCTATAATCGGATAAACCTGACCTAGTCATTTTATCCTGATAGCTCCAGCATTTAAGAGTACTAATACCGTATCCTACGTGACCATCATCTCCACAGAGACTGGAGTGATACTTCCGTCTTGACATCACACCCAACACACTACGATTCTCAATATACCCAGCATTGGCGTACTCAGAACCTGTTAAAGCCCTGGATGACCGCAACAAAAGTATATTGATTGTCGCAAGTATTAGCGGTGCAAGTCTCAAGTTAAGACTAAATACACCTACCCTGATTTCGGACATCCATAGACACATAGTCATACTACCAATGGAATTCCGAGGGGGTCTATCCAGAGTGAAGCTGTTTCCTGTACCATCGGTGAAACAAAACCTCATATTACACTTGCATGAGTATCCTATACCCAAATATATGAGAACTATGTTGTTGTGCCCTCACAACGCGCACAAGTGCAATACTAGTCTTTTACGTATTTATCGATGTCCAATCTCGATAATACTCTGACTAGGGATATTTAATGATTTATCCTTCGTGGACTGATACTGTCTCATATCATTCTCTATCCAGGAATATATCATAGGGATCTCTCATCATTTATACATCTGGGTGATCTAATCACAAACGATAAGAGTGCAATCTCCTTTGTCACAAAGTTAATTTGTACAACAACACCATGATCTGTACAAATAGTGACGCTATGGGTCATAATTGTCCAATGGTACGTAGCTCGTACTATATTTTTACCGATTTACGAGACAAGGTTGGCTTCTAGCAAAGCGTCATGCCTACCCAATTCTCCAGAAATATTCTTAATGGAATATATGATCTATATCAGGCGTAGTATACCGTAGTATTGTGTATTACGATCTAGTATCGGATGTCACGTGCAAGGCCTGGGGCTGGAATAGTGTCTGCCCCATACGAAGAACATATTAGATATCAAGCAACTAGTCTCTTTGAATCGGATAATCATGACCTTGTCATATTATCCAGATGGTTGCAACATAATAGAGAACCAGTTCTGAATCCCTGCGTGATCATCATCTCCATATTTCTGAAGTGATACTTTTGTCTTGACATCACATCCATTACACAACGATTCTCAATAAACACAAAAGAGGCGTACACAGAACCTGTTAAAGTCCTGGACGACCAAAACCAAAGCGTATCGATTGTCGCAAGTACTATCGATACAAGTCTCAGGTTAAAACCAAATACACCTACCCTGAAGCGGACTCCCATAGACACATATACATACTACCAATGGGATTCCGCGGGGTCTATCCAGAGCGAAGCTGTTTTCCGTACCATCGATAAAACACAACCTCCTATCGCACTTGCATAAGTATCCAATACTTAAATATATGAGAACTATGCCGTTATACCCTCACAACGCACACAAGTGCAATACTAGTCTATTTCGCATTATCGATGTCAAATCTTAATAATACGACTGGGGATATTTAATGATTAAACCTTTATGGATTGATACTGTCTCATATCATCTCAATCCGGAACTAATCACTAGGACTTCTACGATTTATATATCAAA
Organism: Zanthoxylum bungeanum; assembly: GCA_019454045.1. NCBI lineage: Eukaryota > Viridiplantae > Streptophyta > Magnoliopsida > Sapindales > Rutaceae > Zanthoxylum > Zanthoxylum bungeanum. The sequence continues at coordinate 22,991 of SKCR01048143.1, forward strand.
GTAAATAAATAAAAAATGGTAAAAGACAATTTCATTACTACATAGTTAATTTTGTACAAAAACACAATGTCTTTTACAAATAGTGACGATATGGGTCATAACCGTCCAACAGACTAGATGTAAAAAATAGAGAGTATAGGATTAGAAATGGAGAAATCCAAAGAAAAGATAGAGAAAACTAGAACTTGATGAAGGCGATGATAGAGATGTTCAAGAGATTGGATAAAAGGTCGGAAGAACAAGCTCTTACGAGGCCTAGTTGTTGGACAGTTATGACACATAGCGTCACTATTTGTACAGATCATGGTGTTGTTGTACAAATTAACTATGTGACAAAGGAGATTGCACTCTTATCATTTGTGATTAGATCACCTAGATGTATAAATGATGAGAGGTCCTTATGATTTCTTCCTGGATTGAGAATGATATGAGACAGTATCAGTCCACGAAGGATAAATCGTTAAATATCCCTAGTCAGAGTATTATCAAGATTAGATATCGATAAATACGTAAAAGACTAGTATTACACTTGTGCGCGTTGTGAGGGCATAACGATATAGTTCTCATATATTTAGGTATAGGATACTCAAGCAAGTGTAATAGGAGGTTGTGTTTCACCGATGGTACGGGAAACAGCGTCGCTCTTGATAGTAACTTTGTTTAATTGTCGATAGTCAATACACAACTAGAGAGTACCATCATTCTTCTTAACAAATAATACGTGTGTGCCCCACGGAGAAGTACTCGGCAGAATAAATCCTTTATCTAAAAGATCATAGAGTTGATTTTTTAGCTCCTTCAACTCAACAGGTACCATTCGATAGGGACGAATAGAAATAGGTTGAGTTCTTGGAAGAACATCAATATAAAATTCAATCTCTCTTTGTGGTGGTAGTCAGAGTAACTCCTTTGGTAACACATCGGGATACTCTCTAACCACCGTAACCTGATTAAGTTCTGCTTGACTCTCTTCTGTATCAATCACATACGCAAAGTACCCTTCACACCATTTCCTAAGCAATTTACATGCACAAATTACCGAAATCAAATAGTTGGGAACCTCACTCTTGTCCCCTTGAAATTCTACTTCTAATTCCCCTAGAACCATAAAGTCACTACCTTCTCTCTGCAGTCCAAAGTGGTATGATACCGAGATAACCAATCCATTCTCAGGATTACATCAAAATCAGTAATCAACTGTCAAAATACATGTCACTACAATGTTTGAAACTTCAGTATCTAAAGTAAAAAATGTCGCCTGTCATAAACCAGCTGATGGATGCCCTCGCCCTCCAGAAGACTGTCTCCTGTCAGACTGTCTCTGCTCTCCATAACCTTGCCCTCTAGGAATCTGGCCTTGCACATTTCCAAGCACCCCTGAAAGGTTTTGTGAAGGCTGACGTACAAAGATGGGACATTCATTAGCAAAGTGCCCTATTTGACCACACTGAAAGCATGCTCCTGAAACTTTCCTGCACTCTTCTCAGTGAGGTTGACCACAAACAGAACAAATAGGTACCCCGAGTCTAGCAATAGAAGCTTGTGTTACAGATTACGAAGCATCAGCCAGAGGATGACCTTTCCCAACATTTCCAAACCCAGAAATTTTCTGCCATGACATTCCCTGAGAATGAGTAGGCCTCCCATGAGTTCTACCCATCTCCCATTGAGAATTTTTTCCTATTGTTTCAGACTTTATCTTCTTCTGAACCTCTCTCCGCGCGTCTCTCTTGCGCTCTTGCCTCAAACCGTAATATTGCATTCAAGGCTTGTGTGTAAGCCATCTCTGGGGTTATCAAGATAGACCTAAATAGGTTGTCATGTAAACTATTGACAAATATCTTGACTTTCATTTCCTCTCTGGCAACTTGGTGAAGAGCAAACCGTGATAGCATGGTAAACACTATATCATACTCCATTACCGTCATTCGTTCTCCATGTACCAAATTTTCAAACTCTCTGACTCTAACATCCTTTAGAGTTTCAAGCAGAAATCGAGTTAAGAAAGCTTCACTAAATTCCTCCCACTATAAATGGAGAGCTGTAATCGATCTATTCTGACAATAAGACTGATACCAAGCATGAGCCAAATCTTGCAATTGAAAACTCACCAATTGGACTGCCCTAATAGGGGTACTCCCTATTGCTTGGAAAATCTGATCACATTCTTCTATGAAGCCATTGGGGTTAGGGTTGGGCTCAATTTCGAGAAAAGTGGGTGAGTGCAACTTCCTGAACTTCTGCAATGTGACAACTAACTCTTGTCATTGACCAATCGGAGCTTGAGGTTACATATGGATAGGTGGTGGGGGAGGTTGTTGCTGAGTCAAAATGTTCACTAGAGTTTGTAAAGTCTGATTAATTTGCTGCATTCCCATAGGACAAGCCTTTGGTGTTGGTGCTTCAGCTGCAGGAGGTACTCTTATCATGTGCCTCCTATGATTAGGGTGCCCCTACCCTGGCACAGGCTCGTGTGGTATCAAAGAGCCTTGATCTGGGGTAAGCTCTTGTGGGGCTCTCCTACGTGCACCCCTCATTCCCGGAGGCATAAGGTAGATCTACAAAAGAAACTTTAAGATGTTAGTAGAAAGAGGAAAGATTTCATTAAGAATGCATGATATGAACATTTGAAGATATGCTCGAATGATACATATATCGGATAGGCAATATCCTACATACGAGTATCCCGTACATACTACGCATATAAGATACCATTTACCATTTATTTGTAAGTCACCATATTCTTATCCCAATCTCTAAAACCTCGCTCTGATACCATAACTGTAACGTCCCACTGGAAGTAGGATGCTACCGGCAGGAGACTGGATTAACTCGTCTTCAAAAGCCTTCAACATTCTAAAGAAAAACAAACATGACCCGTCCTAAAACTACACAATCTGAACCAAAATCCAGCATCAAGACAAACTCAAACAAATCAACGAACTCATTACAGGGTCTCAGGCCACTCATGACACACCCAAATCAAAATATCACTCAAGGAATTCGTGCCCACATCATTACATCATATATATAATATAACCATATAATTCAAACTTAAGTGTTACACTTTTCCCTTTAACAAACCATCCCGATATCGTAAAATGAAAAGACAGCGCATGGTGACTTTACAATAATATCTGTCATTCGACGTAATCTCCGTCAAAAGTAAGGATTACAACAAAAAAAGGAAGACCTGCAATCATGAAGAAACTAGGGGGATGAGTCTTGTGGACTTAGTTAGTAGATACCAAAGAAAATAAATCATAAGATAAATCGAAAACATATTTATAAAACGATTTTTATGCATGCATCGTCAAAAATATAACAAGCGCTCAAAGCCTAAATCGCGTGTATAGACCGAGGGAGGAACAAACGATCCTTTATCGACAATGTAGCGAGTCATATCATTTCAGATGGATGAGACCCTAATGATCACCCTGGCGAAAACATATGATGAGTCGTAAAAATATAAAAACATGCAACGAGCGACGGGGCGGAAACATAACAATAATCGATCATCTCAGAGGAAACATATAGATAGCTTAGAAATCATAAAAACAATAAACAAACACTGAGACAAAAGCATAAAAATATCATGCATATTCTTTAGCAAATCAAACTCAATCCAAATCATAACTTAAAACCTGTGAAACTTAAACAAAGAAAACATAAAACGAGGCATCTCCTCACAGTAGCGAATTGCCGAAGATTACTGAGAGGTAAGCAGCTGATCAAGCTGTTGATCTACATTAAGATGAGAATAAGCAAGATTCTAGACATTAATTCCTTGAAGCAAAGATGATATAACACAAATTGAATGCAAATTAAATGTGCTATATTTTATTTTAGCCCTTATTCATCCTGAATAAATTACTTCTCAACTATTAACTTTTACACTTTAAGACACTTCCTTCATACTAGTCCAACTTTTACATCATCAACTTATTATTACTAATAAAATGCCACTGTAATTTCTATTTATGCAATCTAAAATAGCCTTTCACTGTCCGCTATTTCAGGGATCGAATCAGCCCTATTTTTATCATGCCCTTCAACTTCACACACACCCTAACTCTTTAACTTTGCCTCATTTAAAATAACCACTAACCAACCTACTATAATATCTTTGCTAATCTTATTAGCACAATCACATGACCAGAACAATTTTTCAAACCCAAATACCCGCATCTTGGCTTATCAATGGTCGCCCCATCTCTAAATTTCTTTTATAACTAACTCACCCCCATCACATTATGCTCAAAAAAAGTAAGAAACCAATAAAGATTTATTAATTTATACATCCTTTACAAAGTTCTTAACAACTGCAAAATTCAATCACACTAAAACCTAAACACTAAAATCAAGTAAATTGGCCAAACTAAATAATCAAAGGAAATGGTTAATGAATCTTCTTACCTCCAAAAAAAATCTGCAACCACTATCCCCAAATCTCTTTCTTACGATCGATGATGAAAGAAGAATTTAGGGTTGCATTTCCTTTGCTTTTCAAGATTATTGAACCACAACTACCTTCCAAAGAGCTTGTTGAGTGTTCTTTATTTTTATTTTTTTTACAAGTGAAAAAGGCAAGGAAAATCGAAAATAAACAGAGAGTGTCGTGAGAAACAAGGAAGAAGTGGAAATTTTTGGGTACTGGCGTGAATGAAGGAAAAAAAAAAGAAGAGAAAAGAATTCAAAAGAAAAATCTAGATTGGTCATTGAAATATGCCCTACACTAATATATAATGGGCCCCACGCCCCGTTTTGCTTTTGTTTTCCTTATTTCCATTCATTTTTCATTCTTCTATTCTTTTTTTTTAAAAAAAATTCCCACGGGTATTACAATAATATTTCATGTAGGAGAAATCAAAATTGGATCTTGAAGTCAAGCTTGCAATCCTTGGAAGTTCTCCAACCTTTTCAACAAAGAGAATGAGATTGGATCTTTGCATCAAGCTTATTTGGTAAGTTTGAACTTCTCTTATGTTATGTTCTTCATTAGTGAGTTTTTATTAGTGAGATATATAGTGATGAATTATGTATTGGATGCATGATTATATAGCTTAAAGTTGAAATAATGCTAATAAATTATGTTATGATGTTTTGAAAGTATAAACACAATATGCTTGTTAACTAGGTCAAATATGTTCATGTTAGACATGGAACAATTAATAAGGGTTTTGAACTCTAGATTAAACCTTAGAGCTATGATTACCATTCTAGAATCATTTGACCACCTTTGGGTGAACTAGAATTGTTCATGAGATATTTCATAGTGGGATTTTAAATTAGTTTGTGTTTTGATTCAAACAATATATATATATATATATATATATATATATATATATATATATATATATATATAGTACATTTATGTTAGTTGTATAGCATGTGTTATGGTTGGTTTTGATGTTAAAATTGGTTTTAAGGTGTATTGAAATGATAGGAGAAAATAGAAAGTGTTTAGGATTGATTTGAAGGTTGAAATTGCTCACTGCCTAGAGGAGCGTCGCGACACTGAGCATCGCGACTCCCATTCTTCCACGTCGTGACGCCGAGATATTTAGCTCTCGCAGTTTCTCTCACACTTTGGAGCGTCTCGACTCCCAAGGCTCTGCGTTGCGACTCCGAGGGCTGATGAACACTAAAACTTCATTTTCTCCATTTTGGAGTTTTCAGACTCCGATTTGGTCCTCATTTTTTCCTACAGATTCATATCGAAATGTAGTTTTCATTAAAATATTTTAAAATACACCTATCCCTATCCCTGAATTCTAACGGTGCTAACGTTTGGGTGGAAAAGTGAATATTTTTTGAACTTCATGAGAAAAATTGAACACTTAATAAGTTTTTGAAAAAAAAATTAAACTTTAACAATTCTTTGAATTGGGAAACTATAATTTCCCTGAATTTAATTATATCTTCCTTACGTTTTAAATTCTTCCAAAACCTGACTTTACAATGTTAAATAGACCAATACACTTTTTAGGACAATTTTTTCTTTTGTAATAAACAAATATGACAGTTGAGAGATAAACAAATTCGAAGAAAAACAAAAAATTAAAAAAAAAATTAAAAATTAACTGAATATTATTAATCTAAGTGGGTTTTAATTTTAAAGGATAGAATTTCTTTTATATGATTTGAGCTAATCACCCCATTAGTCCTCTTTAGAAAATTTGCCAAAGGTTTTATCGTAGTTGTTGGATTTAGTTTTTCAATGAAAAATAATATTTCTATTTGATATAACTTAAAATTCTAATAAAACATAAAAAGAAAGAATTCTCTAGTATATTTTTATAAAACTGTCTGTGCACTTTTTTTTTTTAAAAAAAAAAATATATAGATTAGTGATTAATTTTTTCAAAAAATGATGGGGATTTTGGTCGTTTTTTAAAATGGATTATAAATGTCGATTGTGGAGTATAATCGAAAACAGATTTTTTATTTTTTTATTTTAAAAAAAAAAAAAATAAATGACTAGGTTATAATTTGATCCGGTCAAAGCTTTCCCTAGAGTAAAAGATATGACATTAAAGATGACGATAAAATAGACACAAAAATGACGAATTTGATAGTTTTAGATATGAAGGTCCGCTCAATCTCTTTGGGGGACTTTAGACGGAAAATTTTAGTGAGTCTTATTAAATTTTTTTTCCTCACTAATTATATTTATATGTATATTTTTAGGATACTTTTAATAATTAAATTTAGATTATTGTAAATATATATTAACTATTTAATATAAATAAAAAATAAGAATAATTTGTTAAGAAGTAATAATAAATTTAAAAAATAATGTCATGATAAAATTTGAAAAATGATGTTATGATGACATATATAAATTTACGTATTTTTTTAGCTGAAGGAAAATCACCAATAGAGAATCAACATGAAAAATAGTGAGAGAGTGTGATATATAAGTTCAATTATAAATGATTTTTGAAAAAAAAAAAATTAAATTATTTGTTTAAAAAAATTTAATAAAGATTAAGGTCATCGTTTACTAAAATGTACTAATTTAATCATTCTCCACTATAATTAACTAATTAATTATGAAAATAATTATCCATTTAAAATTATGATCACAAATTTTTATGAGATATAAAATTTTGAATGGATAAATATACCATCATACTGATTCATCCATGTCCACAGAAAAAAGAAAAGACTTGAGATTGTGATTGTGATTGAAAGAAGATGAAATATAGCAAGAGTGAAGTAATGTGACGAAGAATCAAAAAAATTAAAAAGTACTTTATAAGTCTAGATTCAATGGCACATCTTCATTTTAATAATATCAAGTCCACCCTGAAAATGACTTTTCATTTTTGTTCATAATTATTTTTTCTGCTTTCTTCTTTTGCTTTTTTTTCCCAACAACTTCTGTTGCTTCCAAAAATGCTTATTTTATTTTTATTTTTATCTTAAACTTTGGAAATATTTGAAGTGGGGAAGATTTATTATTTGATGTGTTACTTTCAATATTGTTTAATTTAACAATTACCCATTTCTTTCATTCTCATAGATATTCAATCATTTAATATTTTATATTGAGTTGGTATAATAATTATGAGGAAATGTTTATATATGGGTTTAAATTAATATTTTGATTAGTTGGGCCCAATAATATTGATTGGTATCTGAGTGTTGTCTGTATATGAGATATATGACACACGAATTTGTAAAGGGTGAGAATGAAATAGCATCTCATATTTCATATCGAGTATGTGTAATTGTGGAGAAATATTTATATATGTGTTGGAAACTTCTATCAATTAAATTAGTATTTGCATAATTTTTTGTCAAAGAAGCGTGTGAGGTTCAAATCTCCTGAGATAAAGTCCCAGATATGGGTGTTTGATTAAGTGAATAAATCTTCAAGGGGCACAAACATACAAATTACTCGTTAGAGTCTTCATTTTTTTTCTTCTCTTTTTTTGTTTGCATGAGATAGCTCTTTATATTGGACTTGTTAACTGCTCGGACGGTTTTAATCTGCAAACTTCTCTGCAACTACTAGATCATGCCTCCAACCGCTGAGTTATGTGTCATAACTGCTTGATCATAGGAACTGCCAAATTGTGCGTGATGAACAGCCAAGTTGTGGGTAGTACTGTCTAACCACTGAATCGTGGGATCAACTGCAGCATGTATTGGTCGTCTTGACTCTTCTTGTCGCCCCAGTCGCTACATCGTCGAAACAGCCCTTTATTATCCGCTCGGCCTAATCGTTCTTCGCCTTGTGACATGTCTTTTTTTTTTCATTTAACTCGTCTTCTTGGGCGAGGTTCCTTTGCTAGAATTCATCATTTGTTCTTCCTCCCTTAACAATTGATCATATAGCACCACATTGGTTGTGGGCTGCGGGAGGTCTCAGAATTCTCAATCTTGGAACTTGTTTTTTAGATCGAAGTTAAGGCAGCTTTGAGCGATCCTCACAAATTCTTTTTCAGGTAAAGGCACGTAACATCGGCCTCGAGCCACCCTGAACCTTTTCAGAAATATCTCGGCCCATTCTCCCGGGAGCTGCCTTAAATTGGCTAAATCGGCCAATGCCATTTCAGATTCGGTTTTATAGAATTGTGCATGGAACAGTTGTTCCATTTGGCACCAATTCTCCACCGAATTAGGTGGCAGGCTAATATACCAGGAAAACGCTACTCCTGACAGCAAGCCGTGAAATAGCCTTGGCTTGTGGAAATCATTCGTTTCCCCACACTGAAGTGTAAATCGGCCTATGTGTTCTATGATCGAAACTTCCCCAGACCCTGTGAATAGGGAAAATTCTGCTATTATGTAATTCTGGGGCCATGGGTGCGCCAAGTCGATCCATTCTGGATACAGCTTTTGATACCTTAGCCGAAACGGCCTCACTCCTAGGCTGAATTGATTCTGTAGAATTTTGGTTATCTGTTCCCTCAAAATTTCGTTGCCATTGAATGGCACCGCTACAGGTGGTGGTTGCAACTCTCTCACAAATGGGACATAGTCGTGACCCTGCCATTGTGAATTCTGGGGACCTTGGGGCAATACTACCTCACATTGTGCCATGTTTGGCCCTTGATGTAGATTTGGTCCCAGATATGGACCATTGCCTCCAGGACTTATCCCCTCCCTGGAAATCATAGGGGCAGTGCCCCCTTTTGGGGGAACATTGCTTAGACCAGCCTCTTGATTGCTTGATGCAGGAAGGGGTGTAGTCCATGGTAGGGTTGTCCCCCCATTTACACACTTGGCCATCAGCTCATTCAATGAGCTTATGTGATTGACCATAGTTTCGTAATGCAAATTACTAGCCGGAGTAAATTTATCTATGATGTGAGCATTTTGAAGTCTAACTTATTTGTTAGGTTCTCCTAGAACATGCCAAAGATCTATTAAGCATAAACATGTGTGAATAATCAAAGTAAATTGCGAAAAAAATACTTACTTTGATCAGTTATTGGATGTGTAAATAACAAAAATTTGTAACCATTGTGTAGTGCTTCAAGCTCTCCTTTGTGTGAATGGTTTAGCTCCAAGCTTGATCTTTGAATTCCAAACTCAAGGGGATAGTTTCCCTAACACCTTTGTTTGCTCCTTGGAAGTGCTAGCTTGAAGAAAAAATTGCAACAAAATTTTCTTCTTGGAGATGGAAGTCACGACAATGGCTTAGAGGAGGGAGAGAGTTTTTGATTTTTCTGTTGTGTAATGTAAAATGATTTTCCAAAAGTCAATTACCTTTTACCAAAATCAAGTTTGGTAAATGTCATTCCAAATGACAAAAGGTGTTTTACAAGTTACCAAAAAAAAAAAAAATAATAACTTCCATCACCAAAAAGTAAGTGAGGTTGACTAGTGATGTGACTAGATGGGCCCCACTGAAAAATTCAAAATTCGAGTGGGCCTGCTAAACACATTTCGGGCCCGAGATTCCGAATTAACGAATTTTCCGTTACGATATAATTAAATCAAATTTAATTAAATAATAATGACTCGCAAAATTATTACGAAAGCCGCTCGCGAATTAATTCTAAATGAATTTATTCGCCCGAATTAAAATCCAATTTTAATTCCGCTTTGAAATCTAGTTTCATTTAATAAATCGAATATATTATTTAATCGATTAATTCCAAATTAATCGTTCTCTCTCTACTATTTGAATTTTATCCCAGATAAATTCTTTCCGTAATTAATCCTAGATTAATTTTCTCTCTCTCATAATTAATCTCAGATTAATTATGTTCGAGTCAAACGTCATCGGTGAATCTTCGAGAAGTGACCCATGAGATCCTTGGATATGCAGTAAATCCAGTCATCAGACTATCCGAATACGTGGGTACCACGTACTACGTTCTTACCGGTTTACAAGACATGGTTGGCTTCTAGCAAAGCACCATGCCTACCCAATTCTCCAGAAATATTCTTTTAAGGAATACATAATCTATATCAGGCATAGTATACTAAGTATTACGTATTACGATCCAGTATCATATGTCACATACTAGGCCTAGGGCTGGAATAGTGTCTGTCCCGTATGAAGTATTTATCGGATCACTAGCAACTAGTCTCTTTAATCGGATAATCATGACCTTGTCATATTATCCTGATAGTTGCAACATGTTAGAGTACCAGTTTTGTATCACTGCATGATCATCATTTCCATATGACTGAAGTGATACTTCCATATTGACATCACACCCAATACACTACGATTCTCAACAAACCCAGAAGAGGTATACACAGAACCTTTTAAAGTCCCGGACGACCAAAACCAAAGGGTACTAATTATCGCAAGCATTAGCGATGTAAGTCTCAGGTTAAGACCAAATACACCTACTCGGATTCGGATTTCCATAGACACATAGTCATACTACCAATGAGATTCTGAGGGGTCTATCTAAAGCGAAAGTTGTTTCCGTACAATCGGTAAAACATAATCTCCTATTACACTTGCATAAGTATCAAATACCCAAATATATGAGCATTATGCCCTTATGCTTCCATAACGAGCATAAGTGTAATACTAGTCTATTCCGCATTATCGATGTCCAGTCTCGATAATACTACGACTAATAATATTTAATGATTAAGCTTTCGTGGATTGATAATGTCTCATATCTTATTAATCCAGAACTAATCATAAGGACTTTTATCATTTGTATATTCAAGTAATCTAATTATAAAATGATAAAATAGCAATTTCCTTTATCACATAGTTATATTTGTACAAAAACCACAATGTCTTTTACAAGTAGTGATGCTATGGGTCATAACTATCCAACAATCTGCCACTGGGCCTATAGCCAATCACTCAAGTATCTAACATCTGAACTATGTACATGTCGCTCAAACTTTTACTGAGAAATAGCCTTCGTCAGCGGATCTGCAATGTTGTCATCTGATGCGATCTTCTCGATCTTTACATCGCAACGATGTATGATCTCACGAACAGATGGAAACATCAAAGTACATGCTTGGATCGTTGATGAGACCGCATTTCCTTAGCCTGCGCTATAGCCCCATTATTGTCACAATATAAGGGAATGTGCTCAGCTACTAACTGTACTACTCCTAATCATATTAGAAATTTACGGATCCTAACTGCCTCATTTGCTGCTTCAGCTACAACGATGTATTCCGCTTCTATTGTTGAATCGGAAACAGTCTCTTACTTGGAAGATTTCTAGCTCACTACTATGTTGTTCAAACAAAATAGTACCCGGATTGTGACTTACAGTCTTCTTTATCGGTTTGGAAACTTGCATCGGTAAACCCAGTTACCTCAAGTTCTCCAACTCCATATATTAAGAAAGCACCCTTAGTTCATCTAAGATACTTAAAGATGTTCTTAATCGGAACTCAGTGACCATCACTTGGATCGGCCTGATAGCGACTACACATGCTCAAAGCATACGAGACATCAGGTCGCGTACATATCATGGCATACATGATCGATCCGACTGTAAAAGCGAACGAGATTCGACTAATGTTGTCTCTCTCATCTTGAGTTTTAGGACAAATGTCCTTAGATAGAGTGACACTGGCAACAGTCCCCTCTTAGACTGATCCATGTTGAACCTTTTCAGTACTTTATCAATGTACATGCTTTGGGAGAGTCCAAACAGATTTCTAGCCGGTAGATCTTTATTCCCAGAATAAAGGCTGCTTCTCCCAGATCTTTCATGGAGAATTTTAATGAAAGCCAAGATTTCACCGATTGTAGCATGGGAATGTCATTGCCAATAAGCAATACATCATCAACGTAAAGGGCAATGAATTTAGTACACTCCTACTAACATTCTTATATACACAAGGATCATCCTCGTTTTCAACGAAATCATATTCTTTTATGATCTCATCAAAACGTTAGTTCCAAGAACGCGATGCTTGCTTCAATCCATAAATGGATCGATTTAACTTACAAATCTTGTTTGCAAGTTTTGGTATGACAAAACCATCAGGCTGTTGCATATAAACATCCTTCAAAAGGTTTTTGTTAAAGAAAGTGATTTTTACGTCCATCTGCCATATTTCATAATCGAAATATGTAGCAGTAACAAGCATTATCCGAATGGATTTAATCATGGCAACAAGTGAAAATTTTCATCGTAATCGACACCATGTCATTGACGATACCCTTTAACTACAAGCCTAACTTTGTATATTTGTATGTTGCCATCCATGTCAGTCTTCTTCTTGAAGACCCATTTGCAACCAATAGGCTTTACGCCTTCTGGTGCATCAACCAATGTCCTAACTTGGTTGGTACATGGAATCCATTTCAGACTTCATGGCTTCTTGCCATAAAGCGTAGTCGATATCTTGTATTGTTTCCTCATACGTAGCCGGCTTGTTATCCTCAATAAGATTAATATCCACATGAAGTGAGATCAGAAACCCATACCTCTCAAGTTGTTTTCTGACTCTCTCCGACCTACGCGGTTCTTATGTATTAGAATATTATGCTACAGTCTCCTCCCTGATGAACTGATCGTGTTCCGTTAAGTAATCGGTGCTAGGAACAGTATCACTCCGATTTTTATCGAGTTTTACTTTCCTCCCACTTACCACTGCATTTAGGAATTCATTTTCAAGGAAAACCACATGTAATGCAATAAATACTTTGTTCTCTTGTGGGTTGTAGAAGTAATATCCTTTGGTTTCCTAGGATAACCTACAAATAGGCACTTATCCGATTTGGGTTCTAGTTTGGTATCATCCAAACGTTTAACGTATGCCCAGCAACCCTAAATCTTCAGGAATGAGAAACCCGGTTTCTTTCCTATCCATATTTCATATGGAGTCTGTTGAACAGACTTTGACGGAACCTTATTCAAAATAAGTATTGCATTGTTCAATGCATATCCCTAGAAGGAAATTGGTAGCTCAGTGCGACTTATCATAGACCTTACCATGTCCAACAAAGTTCGGTTTCTCCGTTTGGACACACCATTTAATTGCGGTGTTCCGGGAGGAGTTCACTGTGAAAGAATACTATACTCTTTCAAGTAATCGAGAAACTCATTGCTCAAGTATTCTCCACCACGGTCCGACCATAATTTTTTAATAATTTTAGCGATATGTTTTTCTACTTCGTGTCGAAACTCTTTGAATTTCTCAAAGGTTTCCGACTTGTATCTCATAAGATACACATAACATAATACGATGCATCATCCATAAAGGTTACGATGTATTCATATCCACCTCTAGCCTGGCTAGACATGGGCCAACATACATCACTATAAACGAGAGCTAACAGTTCGGTGGCACGTGCACCTTTACCGCTAAAAGGTGTTTTAGGCATTTTGCCTAATAAACAAGATTCGCAGACATCATATTAATTTGGATCAAATCTGTCCAAGTACCCATTCTTCGAAAGTATGAATATACGAGTCCTGTTAATGTGTCCTAGACGACAATGCCACATATAAGTTTTATCTTTGTTACTTAATTTAAGCCTTTTTTTGGTTACGTTATATGTTTGAGATTGATTTATATTCAAAATATAAAGACCATTATTTATATCAGCACTACATATCTCAAAATCATTTTTATAAACAAAACACTTTGTGTTTCTGAATACAAAAGTATACCAATATTGGGCTAAACAAGATACATAAATAATATTCATAATCAAACTAGGTACATAGTAGCAGTCTGATAAAGTAAGTACATGCCCCGAGGGCAGTTCTAAAATATAGGTCCCAACAGCCAAAATGGTGACTCTAGTCCCATTTCAAACTTGAAGGTCTATCTCTCCTGAAGCTAGTCTCCTACTAATCTGTAGATCCTGCACATCAATACATATATGAGTACCAAAACCATAATCAAAATCGAATTTTTAAAACTAGAAGTATACATGTTTAGTTCTATAATAAACATACCTGAAGCCGGTGCCTTGCCCACTTTGATTTCCTTTATGTGCGCATTGTACTCACGGTAGTCACGCTTCCAGTGACCCCGTTTTCCACACTGTAGGCAGAAATCTTGGAATTTATCCTTTGCCTGCCCCGAAAACTTTACTGATTTGGCCTTGCTCTTCTTCTTCTTCTTCTTCTTCTTCTTCTTCTTTACACCTCCAATAACCTTAGGCCAAGCCTTGGCAGACTGAGATGTTGACGCGAAGTGCGCCTCACTCTTCTTGCCCTTTAATAGCTCTTTTCCTGACTCTTTCAGCATTGACATTAACTCTCTAAGAGTATTTTCTTGGTTCATCATATTGTAGTTCATGATGAACCCGCTCCAGCTATCAATTTCACGACGAAATTGAGTGGTAATTGCAGGGAGCATAATAGATTGAGTAGTTGAGTTGTCATCATTGTGAGTCTTCTAAAGCTCAAGCTCAAGCGGCTGCTCAACTCCTGGCTTAGGCCCGAGAGGTTTCTCTATCGTATAGAGCATTCTCTCAGCCCCCAAGACAATCCTGAGGTTCATATCCCAGTCAGGAAAGTTTATACCATTAAAGACATTTTCACCCATGATAATGTCTCTAACCCCAATCTTTCCAGCCATCTTAATTGCAATAGTCTAACTACTCAATTAACGATGTATGGGTACAGTCTAACTATTACAAGAAAAATAATAAAAATTAGTCTAACTAATAAATATTTATAATTGACGAAATAATTTGAAAGCGTGTATTTGATTAGGTCTCGTCATACAGCCTTAGGCATGCATTCTAAAGGCATAATAAGGCGCAAAATAAATAATAATGATATGCGGAGGGATATTCAACAAATTATTCCTAGAATAAATCTCTCTCTTTCCTCTCCCCTGCTAGCACTATTCTAACTTCTACCTAATTACATAATACAATAAAGAAACCTCATTAACATTGAGGGGAATTGGTGAGAAGATAAATAAAAAGAGTCAATAGAAAAAGGCTGGACTCGCAGGTCCAATTAATAAATTCTAAACTTATTACAATAATTTCCAAAATTACCCTCACCCATCTAATATCCATCCGATATATATTATTCATACAATACATCCATGTATTCACACAAAGCATGTTATTCAATCAATCTAATCCAATTAATTAATCTTTGAATTAATGATCATCCAATGTTCAAACAATGATTTGATTTGCGCGAGTCCAACTCATTTAAGAATAAGTACTCAAAGTGCGTATTCTTGAATTATATCGAACTACAATTTTAAATCCGATTTAATTTGTATCTAATACTAATTCATATTTAATTCTAAATTAAATAATTACACTTAATTATGTGCTTTTTAGACTTTAATTCTAAATCCAATCTTAATGGGTCTCAAATGCCCAATTAACATCCAATGTCAATTTAATTAAAGTCCAATGGGATTTGAAATAATTTTTTAACATACAAGTGTTGGGGTTTTGGGCAAAATACTCGAGTTACGCAGCGGAATGCGGGAAAATCAAATTTTCTCATTTCTTTAATTTTTCTTGGATAATTAAAATAAAATTATTTATTTTAATCATTCAATACTCAAAAATAGAAATTTAGAACCCGAAAATCATAATTTCAGTAAATGCATAATTAGGTAATATCCAATCACTATCAAAATGATTTATACATGTCATACATGTCAAAATACAAATTGAAAATCAAGAAAATAATTTTTTCAAAATTGTTGAGAGGTCCCTCAAGTTTCCAAGAATTGCACTTTAGTCCAAATTGGTTCAAAACCATTCATGATCAAGTCCAATCAACACAAAAATTAATATGCATCATATAGACATCATTATTTAACACATATATGAAAAGTCCCAAATTTGGAGTGGGTTATGAACCCTAATTTTACAATTTCCATAAATTGACAAATTAACACCAAATTAATTAAAATTCAACACTTTAATTCAATTCTTTCAACACCAAACAAGTCTCACCATCATGAAACAACTCAAGAACACTTCTAGGTCATTTATGAGTGGCTAAGTAACTCTAGAATGACAACTCACCATCAAATTGTAAAAAGAATACAAATAAACTAATTTCATGCCTTCTTTATACAAATACATGCTTCCATCTTTCTATCAAGTTCCCAACCATCAAAATAAAAACAAAAAAGGAGTAGAGAAAAATCTAAGCTACACAAGTTGAAGCCTAGAATCATAGAAACATTTTTCATGAAGAAGAAAGTAAGAAAAACTTACAAAATTCCCAAGTTTCCAAGCTTTTCTTTGTTTTCCTTCTCTTTTTCTCTGAACCTTACTTTGTATTCTATTTTATGGTTCTTATATTATGAAACAAAAAAAGAAAACAAGGCTTATATAATTTCCTTCAGTGGCCGAAAATAATGGGAAAATATTAGCCATATATTTTTCCAATTTTTATTTCATTAAAAATGTTGGAAAAAGATTTAACAAAAGTGTTGTATTTATCCATTAACATTTCATGTATACCACACTTGTACAAATTAAAACAAGCCATTTATACCAATTAAAAATGACCATTCCAACCAATTAAATAAAGTCATTTATCTTACTTTAATTAAAGTAAAAGATATTTATCATTTAATTAATTTAATTTTTAACATTTAAATAATTAAATACAAATATCTTAAATATATGTATATATTTAAATTAAATAATAAAAATACATATTTTAGTTATAGATGTTAAATATCACAATTTGACATTTAATAAATGGCCGAAAGATCTCAAACGCATGTATTTTCGTTTAACCGTTAAACGACTTATAAATAATCATATTATTTATAGAAATTGCCCTAGTACTTTACGAGTATGTCTCATTAGTGAAACTCTCTACATTCAGGAATATTTGTCACGAAATTCAATTTCGTGTCCATAATCTACCCATCCGTAAATTATGACGACCATGGATAAACTCGCTGAATCATACAGGTCGAGGTCATCGCATACGTATAATCCCTCCATCACAGGTATCTGGATTATCTGTAACGACGGGTAGTAATTACTACTCTCTATGACGATATAATTATGTACGGGACATAGGAACGTAAGATAAATTATGTTGGGACTCAAATACACTTATGAAAAGACTTTGGGAACGATCGATAAATTTCTTGAGGTCCCGAGAAGAAACTGTACCATATGCCCTTTTATACTATAAATAGTATTTGGGGCATAACTTTTTCATACGAACTCATAATTTTATGAATTTTATATCGTCGGAAAGCTAAGACCGAGAGCTACAACTTTCGTGTTGGAACTCTTTCCAAATATGGACCAGAAATGGGTCCAAAATTGC
>SKCR01048144.1:0-40505 GCA_019454045.1 Zanthoxylum bungeanum
ACATTTTCGCCCATGATAATGTCTATAACCCCGATCTTTCCAATCATCTTAATTGCAATAGTCTAACTATTCAATTAATGATTTTTGGGTACTGTCCAACTGTTACAAGAAAAATAATAAAATATTAGTCCAACTAATAAATATATGTAATTGACGAAATAATTTGAAAGCGCGTATTTGGCAAGTATTTGAACGAAATTGCAAATTCAATACTAGCCTCCCACTATTTTTTGGCGAGCCTCTAACCCTCTGTTGAGTACTCGGGAAACCTAGTTTCCTAGTGGGCTAGGATCCCGTTAAATAACACACAACCTTGACTTTGGCCAACAAGCTGTATGATATTTAACTAGGTAGATCTCTAAGATCAATTGGATCTCATCCAATTCCTAGATCCGGTAGGTGGACCTCCAAGTCCGAAACATATATACAATATATATGCCAATATATTTTCCTAACTTTTTCCTCTGAATCAACTAAGCATTGGCTTTGGCTCAACAAGCTTAATGATTCCAGTTAAGCGGGACCCATTGACCTTGGAAAACTTCGTAATCCATGTCGATGAACAAGAAGTGACCTTGACTTTGGCCAACAAATCACAACTTGCCCAAGACATGCGATATGGAACAAAGCTTCATGGTTCAAACACATCCGCGATGGACATTGATCTTGACTTTGGCCAACAAACCAATGCCAATCTTGGATCTTGAGAAAGAATCACTCAATGGAAGGAAAACGCTTAATGTTTTGTTAAGGATTTTTCGCGTAATTGGCAACCAATTAATTATCTTTGATTAGGTCTCATCATACACCCTTAAGCATGCATTCTAAAAACATAATAAGGTGCGATAAATAAAATAATAATGATATGCGGATGGATATCTCACAATTTGTTCATAGAATAAATCACTCACTTTCCTCTCCCCGGCTAGCACCATTCTAACTTCTACCCAATTACATAATACAATAAAGAAACCTCATTACATTGAGGGGAATTGGTGAGAAGAGAATTACAAAGAATCGAGAGATAAAGGCTGGACACGCAGGTCCAATTTAATAAATTCTAAATTTATTACAACAATTTCCAAAATTGCCCTCACCCATCTAATATCCATCCGATATACATTATTCATACAATACATCCATGTATTCACACAAAACATGTTATTCAATCAATCTAATCCAATTAATTAATCTTTGAATTAAGTGATCATCCAATGTTCAAACAACGATTTGATTTGCGCGAGTCCAACTCGTTTGAGAATAAGTACTCAAAATGCGTATTCTCTAATTATATTGAACTATAATTTTAAATCCAATTTAATTTGTATTCAATACTAATTCTTTATTTAATTCCAAATTAAATAATTACACTATTAATGGGCCTTTACGATTTAGATTCTAAATCTAATCTTAATGGGTCTCAAAGCCCAATTAACATCCAATGTCAATTAATTAAAGTCCAATGGGCTTTCAATTAATTTCTTAAGGCATGGGCTTTGGCCAATATGGGTCAAACCTAAATGCCAATGCCCAATAAAAGGAATCACCCTATTTGCCATAAAATTAATTTCGGCCCATTAGGCCCAATTAAATTTAAAAGGCTCATTTATTATATTTGGACTTAATGGAATGGTTTTAGGCCCAATTTGGATCCAATCCAATTGTCCTAAACCAACTTGGCCCAACCAAGTCCATAAGGCCCAAATACAACAACAATAGCCAAATTCCAAATTAAGCATTATTAATTAAATTCTAATATTCCAAATATCACAATTTATTTAATTAAAGTGTATAGCCATAATTAATCATTCAAATTAACATTTAGAAAATACCAATTTACATAATTAATCATGCTTTATTATTTTCAATACATGTCCAACATTATTGAAGCAAAATCAAGTCTTTACATGCTCTTGATGCTCACGGCAATATTGATATTTTTTTTCATAATTTTGATTTCAATCCAATTAAATCACAAATCAATATATCCAAGCATTTTAAACACATCCAATGGTCTAAAAAATAAAAATCACCATGACATATAAAGGTCCATATATTCGGCCAACATAAGCAATTAGGGGAAAATTAATCTAATCAATTTTTCTCAAAATTAATCATGCATAACTCTAAGTTTACTCACTACAGATAGTGTCTGCCCCGTACGAAGCATATATCGGATCATAAGAAACTAGTCTCTATAATAGGATAATCATGACCTTGTCATATTATCCCGATAGATGCAACATAATAGAGAACCAGTTTTGTATCCCTGCGTGATCATCATCTCCATATGACTGAAGTGATACTTTCGTCTTGACATCACACCCAATACACTACGATTCTCAATAAATGCAGAAGAGGCGTACACAGAACCTGTTAAAGTCTCGGACGACCAAAACCAAAGCGTATTGATTGTCGCAAGTACTAGCGATGCAAGTCTCAGGTTAAGACCAAATACACCTACCCTGAATCAGATTCCCATAGACACATAGTCATACTACCAATGGGATTCCGAGGGGTCTATCCAGAGCGAAGCTGTTTCCGTACCATCGGTAAACACAACCTCCTATCACACTTGCATAAGTATCCAATACTTAAATATATGAGAACTATGTTGTTACGCTTCCGTAACACATACAAGTGCAATACTAGTTTATTCCACATTATCGATGTCCAGTCTCGATAATACTACGACTATGGATATTTAATGATTAAACCTTTGTGGATTGATATTGTCTCATATCTTATTAATCCGAAACTAATCATAAGGACTTTTATCATTTATATTCAAGTAATCAAATTACAAAATGATAAAATAGCAATTTCCATTGTCACACAGTTAATTTATACAAAACCACAATGTCTTTTACAAATAGTGACGTTATGGGTCATAATTCTCCAACACATATGTTGTCGTCGAACTCATCACGCCTATGCTTACCATAACTTCTCACAATCGCGATTCGCATCTATCAAATATTGTTGAATTACTACTGTAGTGTTCTCATTGACAACACGCTCCATAAAATTACAAAATAAAAATAAATACATCACTTCCTAAAATAGCCTTACGGCTTTACATTCCTAAAAATAATATAAAATCAAAAGTCGAAAAAATGTATGACCAATGCAATTTAAAAATAAATAAATCATCACATGAACATATTTATCACATAAAAAATTATTTTTATGCACCACTCATTATGACATACAAGTATTTTATTTTTCATGGATCAAATCCATAAAAAAATAAACATACATATAATTAACATATAATTAAATAATTAAAAGACAGAGTTAAAATACTTTTCAACTTGTCCTTGATGCCAATTGTAGGAGTTATTCATGCGAACACTTTACGAGAAAGCTCATTGTGCAGTGAAAATTACATTTAGGACTCGATATCAGACTTGAAAGAAAATTTTCTTCCTCTTTCATTCTATTTGTCGAACTGCACAACTCCGAAAACAACCATGTGATTTGCAACAATTTCAGATTCTAGATAGCATCTACAGTCTCGCGATTCCAACCCACTTCGAAAACAGCCCCCAACAAACCCAAAAGGTTTCCAGAACAGCTTCTGCATCTCCGAAAAAGCCCCAAATCAGTCTCGAACATCATTACTGTGTGTAAACTACAGTGCAATATTTTCACTGTAGTTGCCACAACTTTCAAGGATTTTATGGCAAGTTTTCCCAACCAAATTAGCCCTAAAATCATCTCTAATGAGTTATTCGAAACCCTGAATTTTTTTCAGGCAAAAAGTAGAACTCTAGCAACCTGAGTTGCGTGTGTGAAATGGGCTGAAAATTCTGCCCACTACCGTGAGCTATAAAGGGAGAGAAAGATGGATTTACTTGATCTTCAACATTATGTCTCGTCACCAAGAAGCTAGAGTGTGGGCTCTTGAATCTCATAATTTGTTTCTCTAAATTTTTTAGAGAGATAAAAATTCATTGCACTGTGTTTTTTTTTTTTTTTTTTTCTCTACAGAAGAAGAAAACAAAGAGAAGCTATGGTTTTTGTCTTTGTAATTCATGTATAATAAAAGATAACACTTAATGGGAAAGCTCATTGTGCAGCGAAAATTACACTTAGGCCCTGAGATTAGACTTGAAAAAAATTATTCCTCTTTCTTTATGTTTTTAGAACTGCATAACTCTGAAAACAGCCCTGTGATTTGTAGCAATTTTAGATTCTGGACATCCCATATTGATAGGGCGGTTATGGGACTTTTAGGGTCGGATCGATATCTCGGGCGGTAAAAATGTGTCTAACCTATGGTAATTGAGCGTGGGTGTATTTTTAAATAATTTAATAGAATAATATATTTCATTACGAGTGCATAGGGAAAAATTGAGATCGTATCGGAGTTCGAAAACTTAGATGAGAGAAAACTGGAGAGAGCGCGCATCACCCGGACCAACCGTGCGCATGTGCGGAAGAAGCATGCGCAGCATACTGCGTAGCTACACATGTTGCGCAACTCTGTGCAGCAGGCGCGGTTTAGCTACATATTTATTTTTAAATAAAACTTTATACACTTTCAAAAACACCAAAAAATAATTTTAATATCAAAACCAACATTAACATATGTTATAAAACTAACATATATATAATATATATGTGTGTGTGTGTGTGTGTGTGTGTGTATTTCTTTGAATCAAAATACAACCAAATTAGAATCCCATAATGAAGTGACTCTTGAATAATTTTAAGTCACTCAAAGGTGGTAAATGATTTTAGAATGGTAGCCATAGTTCCAAGTTTTCATTTAGAGTTCCAAACTCTAATTTTATGTTCCATATCCAATATGGACATATTTGACCCAATCACAAGCATATTGTGTTTATGCTTCCAAAGCATCCATACACAATTCATTAGTCTAATTTCAACTTCAAGCTATGTTATTATGTATCAAATACATAATATATAATTATATGTTTCACTAATAAAAATATAGCTTTAGAGAATATCAAACTTACCTAGTAAGCTTGATTCCAAGATTCAATCTTCTTCTCCTTGTTGAAATATTGTAGAGAACTTTCAAAGCTAGCAAGCTTGATTCCAAGATACAATCTTGAGAACTTCCAAAGCTAGCAAGCTTGATTCTAAGATCCAATTTTCTTCTCCTTGTTGAAATGTTGTTGAGAACTTCCAAAACTTCTCTAAACACTTCTTTTACTTAGGCTAATATCTCAAATTCTTGTTTGTTTTAGCTTTTACAAGCTTAAGCTTAATTTTCTCAAGCTTAAACTTAGCTTTCCCAAGCTTAAACTTAACTTTCTCAAGCTTAATCAAAAACTTTCTCAAGCTTGTCTTTTATAGTGAAGCTTATGTAATTTTTAATTAATAAAAGTTCTAATCAACTTTTTGGTGGGCTTAGTCCAATTTGTCCAAATATGTATAATTAGGTGTGACTGATCACATTTGTCTATCATTTTGATTTAATCCAATTAAATCTAGACAAAGTTAACTAATTGATTAATTCATTATATACCACTTTAATTTAATCCAATTAAATCAAGACAAATTCACTTATTATTACATATTTTATAATTATCAAAATATCCTCCAATGGTAGAGATATTTATGAAATTATAACAAAGCCTTTGTGTGATTTTGGATTATTCCAATTGGGTCAAAGTAAATATCAATATTATCCAATAATACTTAATTATTTTAATTGATAATTATAATATCAAATATCAAACATTATCAGCTACCCAAGTACTCAACGAGTACACTTCATATTGTGGGACTCTCTAAGTCCAGACACGTTCGTCATATAAGCCTAGCTCATATGTACGTAATTCGGCCACCTTTGAATTTGTAAAGAACACGAACGACCTTTCTGAACTATACAAGTCGAGGTAATCACATATGTTTAACAATCTCTCCATCGTAGGCTATCCGAGTTGTGCTTAGGAAACATAGATTACATCTTCAAGTTTATGAGGCGCACATCTCATATTATCGACATGTCCATGATTCTTTACAACTAATCAGAACACCATTTTAAATATATGTGATCCAACCTAGGTGATCGGCTTTGACCAAAGTCTTAAGAATTATGACTTACTCATATGACCCCTTATGGTATATATACGGGCCGACGAATCCTATCTTGATACGCATTTGATTAACGAGTGCATCAGTCCACTTCTAACGAACATCTATCGATCAGACCATGAAAGGTCTCTAACATATATGGCATCAAAGTGTGGAGGATCACACAAAAAATAAATATTATCCTATAGTCAAAGGATCCATATCCTACTCGACTCGAGGAGATTTCTATTGACAGTGGTGTGTACTTCCTGTTGGGGTGGATGTGGGACCCGTAGGGACGGATCGGTACCATACGCAGCGGAAGTGGGTCTAACCCATAAATATTAAGCATGGATATACTTAAATAATTTAATGGAATACTATATTCTATTACAAGTGTATAGGAAAAAATCGAGGCTGAATATGAGTCCGAAAACTCAATAACATACAAAAATAAGTTTCAGCGCGCGCTGTGCGCACTCGAGCGCTGGCATTTTTTTTTTCTTTTTAAAATTGTTTTTATATTTTGATTTAAGCATCAACTCTCTGTTTCCAGAATGCTGATGCAAATTTGGTCTTTTACCCAATTTGCTTCCAACTTTTCCTAAATATTTTCAAACACCCTAACATCAAAACCAACATCAACACAAGTTAAAGAATAAAATCATATTTTTCAAAATATCAAATATTTTTACAAAAATATAAATTTATTCTAAATACGTACATGCGTAATTTTTGAATCTAAAACACAAACCAAGTTAGAATTCCACAATGAAGTGATTCATGAATAATTATAGGTCACTCAAATGTGGTCAAGTGATTCTAGAATGGTAGTCATAACTCCAAGCTTTTATCTAAAGTTCCAAACTCTAATTTTATGTTTATGTCCAACATAAACATTTTGACCCAATCACAAGCATATCATGTTTATGATTCCAAAACATACATACACAATTCATTAGCCTAATTTCAACATCAACTATGTTATTATGTATCCAATACATAATACATCACTATATGCTGACTGAGTATATTTGATATATAAGTAAAAGATATGAGGACCGTTATATGGTACGGTATCTGAATCCGAGGTGAGGTGTATAATAATATGTTTGAAATATATGTATGTTTATGAGTATTTGGATGATGACTCAGAATGTTTGTCATGTATGTGCTTATGTATGAGAAATTGTGCGATGAGTTTGTGTTACATGATACGTGTGCATGTGTGTATGTTTAATTGGTTGATAATTTGGTGGTGTTGTAGCCGAGCTGGTTAGGTTCAGACAGTATTCATCCCATACATATTCTAAAATATGTAATAAGTCTCGTACGAGCATTGTATGTGTAAGGCAGCCATATGTATGTATTGTTTAGTTATGCGTTCTTTGATGTATTGAATATTATGTATGCTTCGTTGTCGGTTATACGATGATTGTATGTATGTCCGAGTGTATATATGTGTATGATAAATCATGTAATATGTATGGATTGTGTATGCTTGTGTGGAATGAATGAATTACCTGAAAATCAGTGTAAGCATAAGATGTTATAAAATGAGTTTGTTAAGTTGTTTTTGTTTATATGAATATTTGTGTAAGAGACCGGTCGTGTGTTTGCAAGCTTCTGTTATTAGACATGTCTCCAAGTAAGACTTCTGGGATTGGATTTTCTTGAATGTAAGAAAAGTGAACTATGATTTCTGAACTGATATGTGTGAAGGCATATGTCATGAATGTTAAGTTATCGTAAGGTTATCGGAATTGAAGAAAATTATTGACTTATCGATTTGATGATATTTCAAAAAAACTTATTGTGATAAAGTATAAATATGTGACTTCATGTTTCATGTGATTGAATGAATTTGATTTTAAATGATGTACTCTAGGCTACTCGAATTTTTTCCTCGTGTGGATGTTTGGCTATTAGATTGTCACAAATGTAAATATGAGGATTTAACATGGGTAAAAAATAAAGGATAATAAAAAGTTGATAATTCGGAACTCGTAACAACTTGAAAATTTTGAAAAAGCTTCTGATATGCTTGAGTTGTATATTTTATTTGTAGTATGAGTGTAGTTACTTACTGAGTTTTATAACTCACACCAAACTAGTTTGCTAGTTTTGTAGGTTGGCTACCAGATGGGTCAACCACTTCATCTTTAAAAGCCATGATCAAGACACGAATCACCCAAGTTGTAGTCACCCTCACAAGTGTTCTTTGAAAAGTCTTAGAGGTTTAAGATCTATGGTTATTATGTTATTTTTTGTGCTGAATACGCTGTTTTTTATTTATTAAGTAAAAGTTTTGATTGCATATGATGTTATGGACACAGAGCCCTTGAATGTTGATTGATGTTGTGGGCACATAGCCCTTAAATGTTGATTTTGAGCTTAATGTGTTTTGTGTGGACCTGAGGTCCTTTTGTATGTTTGATATTTTCTTCAGGTTTCATTTTGGACTGTCATTCAGGATGTCTAGTTTTAGGATACATCATGTCCGATTTTCTATAAATTTGGAGGCTTTTGGAGATGGGTTAATCTTGTCTCCTGCTGGTAGCATCCTGTCTCTAACAGGGAGTTACTAATTACATCTTTGTAATATTGTTAAGTGATGAATCTTTTCATTAATCTTTAAAAAAATAATTTACTGTGATTGTAGGACCTGTCATTAAGAAAATTTAGACTGAATTTAGTTATTTTGCTTTGAATTAAGTAAAAGCATAGTTGATCACAATTAGTTAAATAAACTCTATTTGGATCAAAATACACTCGAAGCCAACTCTTATCTTTCTTCTCCCAACCCAACAGAGACCACACTCTTTTCTATCTTTTCTCGCACCATTTCATTTCTCTCACGCCGCTCTCACCTACATTCTTTAAGGCATCATCTTTAATATTCACCCATGCTCTCAACACTCATCTTTAACATTGTTCAAATCTGATAAAAATAATTTATAAAAATATGATATTTATGTTTCTTTTCAATATGCATTTGTGAATGTGTTTTTTGAATTGAATTTTCAAATTTTAATTTTGAAAAAAAATGAATAAAAAAACCCAAAAACATTCACACTTAGTGTTGTAAATGAACCAAGCCATTCGTGAACAATTTGAACTTGACTTGTATTTGGTTTAATTTGAGATCGATTCGTTTAATAAATGTGATGATCGAATTCGAAAATAATAGCTCGATTATTAAATGAGATTGGCTCGTAAAAGCCCGACTCGACTTATCTTTCACTCACGAACACGATTTGAAATAAATTCTACTCGAATCATATAAATAGAACTAGACTCGATATTATAATATGTGCGTGTCATAAATATTTAAATTTTAGATGAAATTTATTTAAAATATGAATAAGTAAATAAAAAAAAATCCAAAAATTGAATTTTTTAAATCAAACTCGAACTCGAGTCGTTTAATAATCAAGTTCGAGTCGAACTCGATCTCAATATTCTCTTAATAAGTTGATCTCGAACAACACATTTAAACCTTGAGTTGAGCTTGAACTCATATATAATTGAACTGAGCTCGAACATATACTACTCAACTCGACTCGCTCGATTAAACTCCTATGCACACTGTTGAACCACACGTCGGGTGGACCCATCACACGAGTAATAACAATGAGATCCCTAATGTTTTACAATTTCAAAATTTAATAACTTTTCATTTTATTAAAGAGGTATTTATCTCGTAATTACAATACATACAGATACTACCACAGCCTCACCATTCAGGAAAGCACAACTTTTGAGCAGGTAAAAGTTTCTAATTTTCATATTTTGCTTTGTATTTATAGAGACAGAGATTGATGTATATTGTCGTTTGTTGATTTTGTATTATTTCAAAGTTTGTGTAAAATACAGTTGCCATGCACGAGGAGAGCTGCCATACATGTGGAGAAAAACAACTTTAGGTGGATTTGACTTTTTGGAGCAAACCAACAAGCAAATTTTCGGTGACATTAATACTTTATTGAATTTGAAAACCAAAGGTTGGCTATAAATAAGAGCTCTCATTTGGGAGACAAATCATCCCCAACAAGCAAACTTCTAGTAAAGAAAGCTTATAGTGTAAGCTCCAAGTAAGAGAGTTTTGATAATGTAGTTAGTGTGTGTAGTTTTTTGTACAAGTTTTGTAATACTTGTAAATTTTATTCAAGTAGTATTATAAATATTTATTTTTCCTCACAAAATACTCTTTATTGATCAGAGAATCTCAACAAGTGGTATCAAAGATTTGGTTATACATTGGGGATCCTGCAGGTGAAGAACGAAACTCGGTTCGGAAAATTTGGGTTTTCCGAAAAGTTCTCAAAAATCAAATTTGAGCTTATCACCAGATTTTTCACGTCGAGACGGGCACAATGGTATTTTCTTATGATAAAATAGAGAACAGAGCACCCCACATGCGTCGCATGCGCCGACCAGTAAGCTCTTCACTCGCCTCACGCGCACCACGCACTGCACGCGCTTGTTAGAGCTTGAAGACGCTGGCATGGCCGCCACATCAGCACACAGTCAACGCCACATCATTGAACAATCAGTAACACGTCAGGGAACAGTCAGTAGTCACGTCAGCAAGGTGTCTAATACGTCATCTACCACATGTTAGCCACATCCGCAAGCGGTCCTATTTCTGGCATGTCAGCAGCCACGTCAGCATATCTGATAAATTTCATTAAGCCCTCTGAAGTCTCTAAAATTTATATTTTAACCACAATAAATTTATAAATTTATAAATCGGCCCCTGAGTTAGATTTGGACTAACGGAGAGTCAAATCCACCTTTTTCAACCGTTCTGAACATAACGGTGACCTCCGATTGTGAATATCAGCCCTGATTTTGTCCTATTTTTATTTTAAACTTTAAATTTAAAATGGGAATGGAAGATTCCTCTTATGATGCGATGATCAAGCTGACATCAACCAATTAATCCATTTGGAGGCCTCGAAGATAGAAAATTTACACTACAAAGGTTTTTTTTGATATGATCGAGGTGAATGGAGTGAGACCAGATTCTATCAAAGAGAGTGACTTGAATAAACTCAACAATAGAACTCTCAGTCAGATTAGGCAGTGGATCGGTCATAGTATCTTCCACCATATAGCACAAGATACAGATGCTTACGAAATATGGATAAAGCTAGACAGCATGTACCAGGCTAAGACAGCTCCGAATAAAGCCCCGTTAATGAGGCGTTTGGTGAATTTGAAGCTGTGGAGTGGAACTTCCGTTGTATAGCACACCAATGAGTTCCAGAGTCTGGTGAATCAGCTATCTGTAGTAGATATATAGCTGGGAGATGAAGTACAAGCCCTTTTACTATTTTGTTCTCTTCATAATAGTTGGGAGACATGGTGGTTACTCTCAGTAATTCCGCTCTAAGAGGCAAACTTACCATGCCTATGGTAAAAGATGCTTTGTCAAATGAAGAGTCCAGGAGGAAAGATGTTGGCTCAGAACATGCAGAATCTTTCATCACGGAGACTCGAGGAAGAGAAAAAGGCAGAGGCAGAAGCACAATCAGAGGTAGGTCCTCAGATGGAAGGATGTCTACCTATAAGTATTACCGTTTTGGCATAAAATGCTATTTAAAGAAGAATTACCGAAAACTACAATGAGAGCAGGACCAAGGCAATTTCCAGCTGAAGAATAACGAAGGAGAGGCAATAGTATTTGTCCAATGGGATGTAGTGATATGCTTTATGCAGGAAGAGACATTCATTCATACCGTAGCTCAAGATTTTTAGTGAGTGGTAGATACTGCAGCATCTTATTACGTCACTCCTCACAAGGATTTCTTCACAACATACAAAGCATGAGACTTTGGTTCAGTGAAGATGAGAAATATCAGTTCCTCTGGGATAGTAGGAATTGGTGATATTCAATTACGGAAAAATATCGGGTGTACATTAACTTTGAAGGATGTCCTGATGTTCCAGAATTTCGGCTGAATGTACTCTCAGGGATAGCCCTTGAAAAACATGATTATGACAGTCACTTCAGAAATGGCACGTGGAGAATGACAAAATGTGTCATGGTTGTCACCCGATCACTATTTGCGGCACACTATACAAGATTCATATGAATATTTATGCAGATAGCCTCAATGTAGCTGAAAAAAAGACTTCTCAAAATATTTGGAACCAGAGACTCGGTCACATGAGTGAGAGATTGTTACCTACATTGAACAAGAAAAAGCTTACCAAGAATGTTGTACTAGGTCGTCCTTACTGTTGGGGCGGATGTGGGACCTTTAGGGTCGGATCGGTGCTCCGCGCGGCGGAAGTGGATTTAACCCATAAATATTGAGCATGGGTGTAATTTCAAATAATTTAATTGAATACTATATTTCATTACGAGTGTATAGGAAAAAATCAGGATTGAAACTGAGTCCGGAAACTCAAAAACGGGAGAAAATAAAATTCTGTGCGCGAGTGCGCTACGCGCGCGCACTGAAGCGCTCATACCAAATTCATTTTTTTTATTTGATGCTTTGTTAAGCATAAAAGCATCAGCTCTCTGGAAATTTTCTAGAAAGCTAATACAAGTAGGGTATTTTACCCTATTTGTTTCTAATCTCCCCTAAACACTTTCAAACGCCGAAAATTAATTTTTAACATCAAAACCAACATCAACACATGTTATAAAACAAAAATCAAGTTTTTCAAAATATCAAATATTTTTACAAAAACATAAATTTATTCTAAATATGCACTTGCGTAAATTTTGAATCCAAAACACAAACCAAATTAGAATCCCATAATGAAATGACTCATGAACAATTCTAGGTCACTCAAAGGTGGTCAAGTGATTCTAGAATGGTAGCCATAACTCCAAGCTTTCATCTAGAATTCCAAACTCTAATTTTTAAATTTATGTCCAACATAAATATTTTGACCCAATCATAAGCATATTGTGTTTATGCTTCCAAAGCATCCTAACACAATTCATTAGCTTAATTTCAACTTTAAGCTAAGTTATTATGCATCCAATACATAATTCATCACTATATGTCTCACTAATGAAAACTCACTAATGAAGAACATAGCTTAGGAGAAAATCAAACATTACCTAGTAAGCTTGATATAAGGATCCAATCTCATTCTCCTTGTTGAAATTGTAGGAGAACTTCTAAGATTTGCAAGCTTAACTCCAAGATCAAATCTTGATTCCAATGCTAGCAAGCTTCACTCTAAGATCCAATCTTGATTTCTCATTGTTGAAATGTTGTAGAGAACTTCCAAAACTTCTCTATACATTTCTCTAACTTAGGCTAATTTTCTCTAACTCTTGCTTGATTTAGCTTTCTTAATCTTAGCATTCTCAAACTCATTTAGCTTAATTAAAACCTTCATCAAGCTTGTTATTTATAGAAAAACTTAGATAATTTTTAATTAATAAAAGTTTTAATCAATTTTTAGGTGGGCTTAATTCAATTTATCTAAATATGTATAATTAGGTGTGACTAATCACATTTGTCTATCATTTTGATTTAATCCAATTAAATCAAGACAAAGATTAGCAAATGGATTAGTTCATTATCTACCACTTTGACTATTCTAAGGTCGATGTCATTCTCAGCTTATATATATATATATCCATCTAATATGCATAATGACATTACCATTAATAAAATTTGAAATGAAAATATAGTTATTTTATTAATAAATAATAAAATATAATGTACTATACATTATTCGGATTGACGCTCCAAACACCAACTCCAACAGTTAGCTCGTTCCACTATAGAAATCCATGGAATAATTGGATAGTCCAATTATCTTGAATAATATTAAATAATTGAGAATTATTTATTGATATAATTATTAATTTGATTAATAATTATATAATGTCACCTTTTATAATTATATATTAAAATGTTTAATGTAAAATTTTTATATTAATGATTGTTAGATAATCATTTAATATAAGATTTGATTTTATAGAAAATTTTGATTTAATTCAAAATCAAATATGTAATTTATATCATGATATAAGTTACATTTTAATTTTTAATTTCAAATTAAATGATATTTGATATTATATTTAATTTTTGAAATTAATAATTTTATTGTGACAAAAATGTCATGACCAATATTTATATGTGTGATTAGGGTGGGGTTATTTTTGTAAAAATAAATTTACATAAACCCTATATATAAATTAGAATGTTTACTCTTCACATTCTAACCCTGGACATTTTCTCATCTTTTCAATGAGATTGAAAAAGAGGAAAAAAAAAAAGAAAACGATGGTGGAAAAGTTTCTCAAGAAAATTTTCATGCAAATGAGTTAACCCCGAGTAAGGGTGGCAAAAAAGCATAGGCCCGGTCCGGCCCGAGGTAGAAAATCCCAGGCCGGGCCCCAGAGTAAAGGCTCGGCTCGGGCTCGGGCCTGAGCTGAGCCTAGCATATTAAGCCCGGCCCAGACCGGGCTTAAAAATATATTATTTATTTATATTTATATAATAAATTAAAAAAAAATAATTTTTTTATTAATAAAAATCGGGTCGGATAAAGCCCGGGCCCGAGTCTGGCCGAGCCGGGCTTTTCCCGAGCCCGGGCCAAAAAAAAATTTGTCGGGCTCGGGCCGGGTTTATCAAAGTCCGGGCCTGACCTGGCCCATTGCCACCCCACCCTTAACCCCCGAGCTCACCCTCACGGATTTCTGATGGTGAGACATCACACGGAAGATTGAGTGGTGACCCGATCTTTGAAACAAGTCTCACAGCAATTGATCATCATGATCAAAAGAAACCTCACGCACATTGAACATGCCTCGGCAATCAAACACACAGCTTACGTTGATCATCAACATCAAAACTTTACATGAAGAAAGTTGGCGCACGTGAACAAAGCTTATGGCAAATGAAGCAATTCCAATTGTTTTTCATAAAGCAAAATTGGACCAAGCTTCAATCCAAAATGGTATGCACTTTATTGAATATGATGCAATGCGACATGATGCAATGCGGTGTCGAATTGATGGCACACCGCAACTATGTTGTAGTGCTCGTCATGTATATTCGCCTTGAAAGCCTCAAACACCACTACTTCGTCATCCATTTGGTTGTATGTCTCTCTATTCTCGCTTCCATTTTCCCTTCATTTGGCTTCATTAAAGTTTCATTCTGTGGAATTTCTTGGTCTCCCGCAAGGTCAAACATCCTGACAACCATCTCATCTCCGTTCACTCGAAAGGTTATGAGGCCATAATATACATCTATTTGTTGGGGTAGATGCAGCCGGAAGCCCGCGGTGGAAGGCGAAAATGGTTTTTAAATATTTTAAAAATTTTCTGAGCGAATTAATAAATATCAAATATTTAAGATTCACCCAAAAAAGTTTAAATATATTATTTATTAACATTTAATAACATAATATATTTCGTTATACGACGAATTATTTTACGAAAATATTTTTCGACAAATACTACGCATAACGGGCAAATGGTCAAATCGGTTGACCAACCGGCGAGCCGGGCCAACCCGGATACTTGGGCAGTGTTCGGTCAGCCCTTGGACTGCCCGAACAGTGCCCAGTTTCTAGGTTCACAGCCGGCACAGATTAAGCCCATTTCGAAGCGAATGTCGCCGTTTTCTCGCGTTTTCGTCCCAGAACAATTTCCGGAATTAATCCACCACCCAATACACATCCAAAATCATCCAAATAACATATTTTTAGATGAAAAATATTATGTTTTAACAACCAAAAACATATCTAATCCAGTTTTTATTTTTGTCATTTTTTCAAGCCAAAATTCAATTTATTCACAAATTAATCCAATTAATTTACACCAAATTAAATCACCACAACATAAAGCCTCAAGAACAATTCTAGGCAATATTAGAGTGGTAACATCACTCTAGAATGATAATTTTAATTTTGAGATTAATTTTCTAATTAATCTAACTACGCATGCTTAATAAAGAAAACAATTAAGGTTTACTTAAACAATTAACACCAAATTTGATCCATATACATATCCAAGATACATATAATTTTTGTTGGGGTATTTGTGGAACCCCTATGGTCGGATCGGTGTCCCGCGCAGCGGAAGCTGGTCTAACCCGTGGATATCTAGCATATGTGTATTTTTAAAAATTAATAAAATATAATATTTTATTTTTCAAGTGTTTTAGGGAAAACCAGAAATAAATCTGGATTCTGAAAAATTCTACTTGGGATAAAAAACTGAAAAATAAAACTCTCGGGCTAGCATGTATTGCATGCTGTGCAGCGCCACAAAAGTGGCGCTACAGCGCCTAGCTCTCGGCCAATTTGGCCGAGAGGAGAGCACCACACAGAGCCTTTTTTTAATTTTATTTTCTAAAAATAAAAACCCTTAAAACACTTTAAAATCACCCAAAATAATTTTAATTCAAAACCAACCACATCACTTATTATAAAATAAACTATATAAATTCTAATATATATATATATATATATATATATATATATATGCATTTTCTTTAAATCAAATTACAACCCAAAATAGAATCCCAATAAGAAATGTCTCATGAACAATTCTAGGTCACCCAAATATGGTCAAGTGATTCTAGAATGGTAGCCATAACTCTAAGCTTTAATCTAGAGTTCCAAACTCTTATTAATTGTTCTATGTCCAACATGAACATCTTTGACCTAATACATAAGCATGTTGTGTTTATACTTCTAAAGTATCCTAACACAATTTATTAGCCTTATTTCAATATTAAGCTATGTGATCATGCATCTAATACACAAATGAACATAGCTTAGGAGAAGATCAAACATTACCTAGTAAGCTTGATGCAAGATCCAATCTACCTCTCATTTGTTGAAATGGTTGGAGAACCTCCAAGGTGTGTGTAGACACTTGCATTTTTGCATGAAAGCCCAATGATGAGCCTCGTATGGAGGCACTACCCGATAAGTTGCGGAAGTCGCGGGAAACAGACGTCGGAAGGGAAAGTTCAAGAAATAAAAACATCAACAAATTTAACTCGTTAATTGGCCTCGGATTCGCCCGATTAATCTATGTTTTAAAATATTAAGCCTCGGCCCAAAACCCTCGCACCCATCCAAAGCCCATTTCGCCCAAGCCCAATCCAAAAATAATTAAAACATTAAACACATGTCTAAATTAAAAAAATCAAATCAAATCTCCTTCCTAAATTAAATAAATCTCTCTCCTAAACTAAATAAATCACCTTCCAAATTAAACATATTCCCCACCAATTACAGAATATCATTTCCTTATAACAAACTAATTAAATATATCCCCCATTATTGCATAATCTTTGTTTCCCTCCCATGCAAGGAAAACCCTAGCCCACTCTTATAAAAAGGAACATAAACCAAACCCTTCCACCATAGCTCATTCACGGCAAAACACAAACACACAACCTTCTTCTTCCCATCAAAACTCACGGCATGACAAAGAAAATGAGAAAACCCTAAGACTTTCAACCTTCATCTCTCTCTGCTCACGGCTAAACAACAAACACCAAGGGCCCCCTCACACATCTCTGATCATTCTCGGCAATGAGAAGAAACCAAGACTCGACACCTTCTCTCTTCTCTCTCGGCCAAAAGCCACCCTCACGTTAAAACCCTAAACCAAATCAGCAGCTCTTCACTCACACGGCCAACCCCAATAGCATCCATACTCTATCTCTCACGGCAGAACCATCAATAAACCCTAAGCTCTCACGACTTCAACCAGAACCATTGGAATCTTCACGCCCTCTTCCCTCAATCTCTCAAACACACACTCACAACAGCCCCTTTACCGACCCCTTCACTGCTCACAAAACGCACACAACAATGACCAAACCCTGAACGCACAACACTCAGCAGCCACTCACACACTAAGGCCTTGCATTTGGCTTCACGTAAATACACACAACACTCGGTAGTTACACTCACACAGCCACGTGAAGACCATCACATAAAGGCACCCACTCACACCACAAAAGGCACGTCCCAAGCCACGTTAACACCCTAACCCCCACAAACCGACACCTATCCCTCACTCAACATCAGCTAACCGAGAGAAGCAAGCCTTAAGCCACCAACGTAAATCATCAGCAACAAAGTCGTGAGCCCTCACACAAAAAATCAGCCTTTAAACCATCACAAAACAGTCCAATAAACTGACCAAAAATACCCCAAAACCGTGACCCATTATCATCCGAAAACAGCGAAGAAAGACGGAGAAAACTCCAGCGAAAACAGCGAAACAACGAAGGAAAACACCGAACCAGAAAAGTTATGGAGCGTCAACCCTTCCGGCGACGTCCCAACGCACTCCCGGGAAGCGAATTAAAAGGTAAGACCTGAGAGCACCCTTTGTTATATTTTTATTTTGTCGTCCCGGACACGGCATGCTTGGTTGGACGTGGAATACGTCCAACCGGGCATGTGAAGTCCTACATTGAAATTGACCAAATACTTGGTCACATATCTCATTATTTGGCATTTATTTCGCGTTATTTGTCTTTTACTATTTCGCATTTAATTTGGATTTATGGTTATTTTATTGTTCCGCATTTATTTTATGTTATTTATCTTTCTTCATTGTTTCGCATGTTTATCTCTTCGGTTATTTATGGTTATATGCATTATCATGTTTCATGTACATCAATGTTGGGTTAGTGATTAAGTGTTGACACTCGTGGTATATCGGATGGAAACCCAGACGTAAATTCCGTAGCTGAATCCGAATGGACGGTAATGTGGTCTGTACTTGGGATACAATGCCACGTACCGCTAGGGGAAACACTTATGCATGTGTTTATGTGATTATAGATGTCTTTTTTGTGATCTCGTTCGAACGTGTTTCCGAACGCTACTCGAACGCATAAATTCGGCCTTATCCAGTTTGAACACGTTTCTGAACTCTACTCGAATGTGTGCATTCTGTTTACCATTCGAACGCGTTTACGAATGCTACTCGGACGCGCACACACTGGACAAGTTTCTTTATCATGTTTTATGCATGTTTGCTTCTTTGGTTATTCCATTCTGTATCATGTGCTTAATTATATGTCGTTATTGTTAACGTTTCTATTGTCATTGCCGCACGTCTCCGATTAACATGCTCTTAGAATCATGCATATGCCTTCATTTTTATTTGCGATTATGGTGTGCAAACTTGTGTGTAGATTAAGTTATCTTGCATGTGTTACATAAGACTTGGTTATACTATTGCATAAATCTTTTCATTACAATTGGCATAAGTAAGGGACCATTCCGAACCCAACGGTTTGAGGTCTTCCCTTGCGAGGGGTGAGTGCGGCCTTAAATCATTTCCAAGTTCACGCTGGGTTGCGACTCCATTTTAATTCTCTGATTTAGTCCCCCATAGGCTACTCCGTACTCCCGATCAGGCTGCGAGCCCGGGCAGCATCGCCGTGCCTACAGTCTGGCGACTCCACTGGGGATAGAGAATCGGCCCCGAAATAATGTCTTGTTATGTTTGTGATTTTTGCTTTAGTTAACCTTGTCTAAAGTAGAGTTAGATAATGATTTGGTGTCTTCCTTCACTCACTACCTTTACATAGCCAAAAGGAAAAGCTGTGAAGACATCTAGATAATCATTTACTCGAAGCTTACCTTGGAGTATATTTAAAGTGATGGACTAATTTGGATGATCTGTTGTTTATTCCTGTCACCAAGGCGATAAGAGCCTAAGAGGTAAGAGTATTTAAGAAAGTTCGCTCAACCCTCCCTCTGGGGAATTTTCAATAGAGGAATCCATTTGACAGTCATTCATGTATCGTGAAGTCATTTTCGCTCAAAGCGGCAGATCGTTATATGGTACCATCACTCGTTGGCACGTACCTTAGGGTATAAAAAAGGTGCGCTCACTTGGTCGTCTGAACCCTTGAGTGGGGAGACCTAGTTGTGGGCAATCATTCGCCGGCGGGAGCCTTTATCTATACTCCTATAAACCCGCATGTGAACCATAGTTGTATGACCTATAGAAGCCACCTTTTTATGCTTGTGTTTGGGACCATCATCATTTGGATTCAGTTGGACTTCTTGTCATGAGATGTGAACTTGTTGGGCCATTTAAACTAGGACGAGTTTGTTTCTTATGACAATCGGACCAAAAGCTTCTAAAATGCCTATAGGCCACTTTGTGTTTGGGTCCCCTATCATTTGAAGTTGTTTAGCCACGTTATTGTAAAAGTGTAAACTTGTTGGGCCTTTTTCTACTAGGACAAGTTTACACCTCGCAATAATATGATTGAATGCTTTGAAATGATAATGGGCCAACTTGTATGAAAACTTTGATGGGTTTAGAAAGTCTAAACATGATCCAAATATGCTAGAAGCACGAGTTCAATATCCGCACTGGCTTTCATCCAGAAAGGATACGCCTTGTTACAACATATTTGCATACTTTTGGACGCTTCCAAGTTCATCCCCATGACCACGGTCTCCGAAAGCCCAATTTGTCGTTTCTAGACAATGGCATGATCCCATAATCGGCTTAGTCCATGTTGTAAATAGGCGGTCTTTGTCTTTTACCGATGGAAAGGGACAGAAGCAGCCAAGGTTCACCCCGTAGC
The DNA here is from genome assembly GCA_019454045.1 of Zanthoxylum bungeanum. Classification (NCBI taxonomy): domain Eukaryota; kingdom Viridiplantae; phylum Streptophyta; class Magnoliopsida; order Sapindales; family Rutaceae; genus Zanthoxylum; species Zanthoxylum bungeanum. The sequence goes on from SKCR01048144.1 coordinate 20,628, forward strand.
ATATGAGAGAACGATTTTGTGTACCCCGCATTGGTACATAAAATAAGCCATACCTAGGACAGAAATGGACTTACCACGAGTGTGGGAGATATAAGGTTGGAAAGATATATGTTGTTTTGATAACCACGTGCATCTCATGCATACACGCATCATGTTAACCCATGTGTCTTAAAAGTCATCATATATATCTGTTGGGTTAGAGAAAGAGAGATTTGTCAAGAAGAGTTTAGCAACATAGATATCGGGGAAAAGGAAACCAAGGAACAAAAAACTTTACGGCAATGATAGAAAGACCATTGTGAAAAAAAGGAAGAAAAAAAAATTGTTTGTTCTTAGTCCTTAATAGTTAGGCATAAGTCCAATGATGAAATCGTTTGCTTTAGGGTGAAATCTTAGAAACGATAAACTCTTGATGTGCTTTTATCTGATACTTTGAGTAATTGATCTTTGTTAGACTCGTAAGCACTTGATTATGGTTCTTAGCAGTGAAAACCTGAGTAGTTAGCAATGTTGGACAATTATGGCCCATAGCGTCACTATTTGTACAGATCACGGTGTTGTTGTACAAATTAACTATGTGACAAAGGAGATTGCACTCTTATCATTTGTGATTAGATCACCAAGATATATAAATGATAGGAGGTCCCTGTGATTTGTTCCTGGACTGAGAATGATATGAGACAGTATCAGTCCACGAAGGATAAATCATTAAATATCCCTAGTCAGAGTATTATCGAGATTGGACATCGATAAATACGTAAAAGACTAGTATTACACTTGTGCATGTTGTGAGGGCACAACAACATAGTTCTCATACATTTGGGTAAAGGATACTCATGCAAGTGTGCTAGGAGGTTGTGTTTTACCGATGGTATGGGAAACAGCTTCGCTCTGGATAGACCCCTCGGAATTCCATTGGTAGTATGACTATGTGTCTATGGAAGTCTGAAATCAGGGTAGGTGTATTTGGTCTTAACCTGAGACTTGCACCACTAATACTTGCGACAATCAATATACTTTGGTTGCGGTCGTCCAGGACTTTAACAGGTTCTGTGTATGCCAATGTTGGGTATATTGAGAATCGTAGTGTATTGGGTGTGATGTTAAGAAGGAAGTATCACTCCAGTCATATGGAGATGATGGTCACATAGGATACGGAACTCGTTCTCTTAAATGCTCGAGTTATCGGGATATTATGACTAAGTCATGTATATCCGGTTATAGAGACTAGTTGCCAGACATCCGATATGTGCTTCGTACGGGGCAGACACAATTCCAGCCCCAGGCCTAGCACGTGGACACCCGATACTGGATCGACATACATAATACTACGGTATATTACGCTTGATATAGATCACATATTCCTATAAGGATATTTCCGGAGAATTGGGTAGGCATGACGCTTTGTTAGAAGCCAACCTTGTCTTGTAAATCGGTACAAACGTAGTACTAGGTACTTACGTGTTCGGATAGTCTGACGACCGTATTTACTGCCAACATATCCGGGGATCTCATGGGTCGCTTCCCGAAGATTCACCGATGATGTATGACTCGCACTATATTAATTTGGGATTAATTTGATGAGAAGGAAAATTAATCTGGGATTAATTACGGAGATATTTTATCTAGGATAAAATATCAATTAAAGAGAGAGAACGATTAATTTAGAATTAATCGATAAAATAATATATTCGATATATTATGCGAAATTGGATTTCGACGAGGAATTGAAATTAGATTTTAATTCGGGCGAACGAGTTAATTTAGAATTAATTCGTTAGCGACATGAATAATGATTTCACTAGGCATAATCATTTAATTACGTCGCAACGGAAAATTCGTTAATTTGGAATTAGCGAACCCGAGCGTGGGATTTTTTACGAGCGCATTCGCATTTCGAATTCAAGTGCGGCACGCAAGTCAAATCAAGCGTCCAATCATTAGTCACATCAAGCGTCAAATCACATGTCACTTTGAGTGATGTGACAATTTGATTGATTGATTGTGTGATTGATGTGGTAGTTGAAAAACATTAATTGTTCTTTTGCTTTTTGACTTTTGGAAAATGGAAAAAGGGTTTTGGTATTTGATTTTGGAAAATCAAATAAATATATAAAACATTTTTTTTTCTTTTCTCTCTCTCCTAACATACGATTTCTATGAAACCCATTTTTCCCTCTTTTTCTCTCTCGGCTTTGAGCCGTTTCTTCTTCTTCTTCTTCTTCTTCAAGATCTTGGCTTGGCCGTGAGAAGCAAGGAAGAAGACAAAGTGCTAGCACACACTTGAGTCATCCTAAGGTGATAGGGCAGCGTTTTCGTGAGCATGGAATCGCTTTTGGAAGCTTGGAGCTTGGAGCTTCAATGGAGTCTTCCATGGCCGAATCTTGGAGGAGCTAAAGGAGCCACAACCGAGCAGTCCACTGCCAAGGGGAGCTATTGCCGTGACCTTTGAGGGAGCTTAAAGGCTTGTGTTCTTCGTAGCATCCAAATCGATCATGTGAGTATGTTTCCGCCATTCTCATTTGTGTATTCACATGCGTTTTTTGTGCTTGATTTCATTCTTGGGACCTAATTAGAAACCAACAATGGTATTAGAGCTTATATCAAGCATGAAATTTTTAGGGTTTAAAATTGGGCAAAATCAATTTGAGCATGATTTGGTTAAATTGATTGATTAAGTATGCTTGGATGTTGATTAATTGAAGTTGTGCATGATCAATTTCAAGAAAATTGGTTTAGTTTAGAATAATTTTCCCCAATTATGGAGGCTTGGCCGAAAATGTAGAACCCTAAATGTCTTGGTAATTTTTTGTTTTTTGATCATTGGATGACTTAAAACAATTGGGTAATGTTGATTTAGGTTTAATTGGATTGAATTTTGAATTGGACAATTTTCCCCAAATTAAAGGCTTGGCCAAAACTTGTTGAATTTGAAATTCATGGTGTTTTTTTTTATTTTGATTCATTGGATGAGTTGAATTGATTTGGTAAATGATGATTGTGGATTCAATTGGATTGAAACCGAATCAGATTGAAAAACCCCTAATTGCCGAGAAGTATAAAGCATGAAACAGGTTTGATTTTTATTTAATTGTGTTGGACACTATTTGATGTTAAAATGCATGATTAATTAAGCTAATTGATGTTTTAGAAATGTTAATTGGGTGATTAATTGTGTATTACACTTAGGTTAATTAATTGTGGAATTTGGAATTTTATAAGTTATTAATTGGGTTTAAATTGGATTTGGGCCTTAAAGGTTGTAATTGAGCTTTTGGGCTTGGTTGTACCAAGTTCGGTTTAGGTCAATTTGGTTGGATTCAATTGGGCCCAAAACCGCATCCATAAAGTCCAATTATGACTTAATGGACCTTAATTATTTAATTGGGCCTAATTGGCCAAAATTGATTTATGGGCTTATTGGTGGGTAACTCCCGGATTGGATTTTGGTTATTCGGTTTGACCCGAGTTGACCAAAAGTCCACGCCTCAAGAAATTAATTAAAAGCCCATTGGACTTTAATTAAATAAACATTGGACGTTATTCGGGCTTTGAGACCCGTAACGATTGAATTGGAATTCAAGTCGTAAAGGTTCGTTAATAAAGTGTAATATTTAATTTGGAATTAAATAGTGAATTAGTATTAAATACAAATTGAATTGGATTTAATTTTTTAGTTTAATTTAATTCAAGAATTCGTACTTTGAGTACTTATTCGCAAAATGAGTTTAACTCGAGCAAAATCAAATCGTTGTTTGAACATTGGATGATCACTAATTATCAGATTAATTAATTGGATTAGATTGATTGATAACATGCTTGTGTGAATACATGGTTGCGATGGAATAATGTATCGGATGGATATTAGATGGGTTGGGCAATTTTAGAAATTGTTGTAATAAATTGATTATTAATTGGACCTGCGTGTCCAGCCTTATCACCTCCTTATTCTTTGTATTCTATTCTCACATATTCCCCTCAATGTAAATGAGGTTTCTTTAGAAGTGTATGGAACAGTAGTAGAAGAAAAGGTAGAAGAAATATTTGTGCTAGCGGGAGAGAGAAAGAGAGATTTGATCTAGGATCAATATGTAAAGTATCCATCTGCATATCATTATTATTTTATCATATGCGCTTTATTAGTGTTTAGAATGCATGTTTAAGGGGTATGATGATGAGACCTTAACAAAGATAATAAATTGGTTGCCAATTTGCACGCGAAAAACCCTCGCTAAATATTAAGCGTTTTTCCTTCCATTGAGTGATTCTTACTCAAGATCCGAGACTAGCATTGGCTTGTTGGCCAAAGTCAAGGCCTTTGTCCGTCGAGGATGTGTTTGAATCACGAAGGCTTTGTTCCATATCAGTGTCTTGTCCAAGTTGTGGTTTGTTGGCCAAATTCAAGACCACTTCTTGTCCATCGACATTGATTACGAAGCTTTCCATGGTCAATGGGTCGCGCTTAACTGGGATCACTAAGTTTATTGTGCCAAAGCCAAGGCTTAGTTGATTCAGAGGAAAAAGGTTAGGTAATACATTGGATGTATTGGCATATATAAGATATATGTTTCGGACTTGGATGTCCCCCTACTGGATCTAGGAATTGGATTGGATCCAATTGATCTTAGAGACCTACCTAGTTAATTATCATACAATTTATTGGCCAAAGTCAAGATTGTGTGATATTTAACGGGATCTTAGCCCACTAGGAAACACGGTTTCCCGAGTACTCGACAGAAGGTTAGAGGCTCGCCGAAAAATAGTGGGAGGCAATAATTGAATTTGCAATATTCGTTTAGTAACTTGCCATACGCGCTCATTCAAATTATTTCGTCAGATAAATTAAATGTTAGTTGGACTAATATTTAAAATTGTTGTTTTAATAAACAGTTGGACTGTATTATAGTTGATTATATAATTGGATTATAGTAATTAATATATTTGAATTAATTAATTTCAATTATAGTTGATTTTATAGTTGGACTATAGTAATCAATATAATTGAGGTTAATTAATTTAAATTATATTTGATTGTATAGTTGGACTATAATAATCATTATAATATATAGTACCACAAATCGTTGATTAAATAGTTGGACTATTAGAATCAAGATATAATTGAAAAATTAGTGTTTAAAACATAATCCTGGGTGAAAATGTATTTAAACGACTTTAATTTTCAAATTGGGAATAAATTTCAGGATGTTCCTAGAAACTAATAAGTTACTTTATTTGATAAAATAACATATTAGGCCTAAGCCTGAAATTAAGCAAATAAGTGGAACATGATATTTGGAATATTCATGTAATGATAATTTTAATGCTTAATCCATTATACTTGTCATATAGACTCCTTAATTTATTTATCAGAACTAAGGATTAGATTCTTAAAGTATGATATTGAAATTGAAGGATCTTCATAAATCTATACTTAGATTTTAGAAGTAAATATTGCAATAATAAACTCTTGGAGAGTTAATGGCTATACTCAAGGAGACAAAGCCAAAGTTTGCAATAATGCAAGTAGCGCAAGGCGCATTTTACTTCGACATTCCAGAAGACCAAGGCTAGGCCAAAGGTTCTTTGGGGTGTGGAAAAGGACAAAGGCAAAATCATTATAATCTTCTGGGAAGATAAGATGACATATCCCAAGAAGGAATTGAAGACGAGCAAGGCTCTGACTTCAAATATGTTGTCATAAATATGTTCACAACTAGTATTAAAATTGGATTTTAGATACTTAGTGTGGTACATAAATATGGACTGATGTTCAGAATCTGCTATGAGCAGGATATTGACTTCTATTGAGATTAATCTGCGAATGGAAAACGGGACGAAAGTCGCTGTTTTAACCGTAGATACCTAAGTTTAGGAACTACATTTTGGGTATGTACGTAAATTAGGAAACTGTTATAATGTAACTAGTTTGACTAGAGAACATTATCTCTATATCAGTGTATAATTCATTGCGGATATACCTTTATATTCTAGAACACTAAAATGTTTTATTATATAAAGATAATATTGAGATAAACACATTAGATGTGAAAAACAGAATTTATATTTAGAATAAAATAAATCTCACACGTATAACATGACAAACAAATAGCTCAAACTGATTTGATCAGGTTGAAACTTGTATGTGGCATTGTTGTCTGGGACACAATTTAAACAAGACTCGTATATCCCACTTTTGAAGAGTGGGTACTAGGACTATTTGATTCTATTCAAATAAAGTCTACGAATCTAGTTTATTGGGCAAAATGCCTAAAACATTATTTACTTGGTAAAAGTGCCAGTGCCACCGATCTGTTAGCCCTAGTTCATAATGAAACAAGTGGGCCCATGTCTAGCTAGGCTAGATATGGATATGAATATTTCGTGATCTTTACGGATGTGGTATCGCGTATGGTTATGTGTTTTTTGAAACACAAATCGGAAACTTTTAAAGTTTCGACACGAAATAGACAAACAGATCGGGTAAAGTATTAAACTGTCATGGTAAGACCGTAATGGAAAATACTTAAGCAATAAGTTTCTCATATACTTGAGAGAGTATAGTATTCTTTCAATGAGGACTCCTCCCGGAACGCGTCAATTTGACGGTGTGTCCGAATTGAGAGACCGAATTTTGTTGGACATGATAAGGTTAATAATGAGTCGCTCTGAGCTACCATTTCCTTCAACGGATAAGCATAAACAGTGCAAAACTTATTTAGAATAAGGTTCCATAAATATCTGTTTGACATATAACATATTAGATATGAACGGGAAAGAAACCAGGTTTCTCATTCCTGAATATTTGGGTATGCTAGGCATATGTTTGGATGATACCAAACTAAAACCTAAATCGGTTAAGTGCCAATTGTAGGTTATCCTAGGGATACTATAAGTATTGTACTTATACAACTCACGAGAGAACAATTAAATTGTTGCTCACCATACGGTTTTCCTGAGAGGAATACCGATATGAAGTGGTAAGTGGGAGGATAGTAAAACTCGATGAAAATCAGAGTAATACTATTCCTGGCACCGAGTCCTAATGGAACATAAATAGTTCATCAAGGATGAAACTATTCCAATAATCTTTGAATACACAAGAACCACGTATGTCGGAGAGAATCAGAAAACAACATGGGGTATGGGTTTCTGATCTCACCTCATAAAGATGTCTATCTTATTGAGGAAAATCAACTGACTACATATAAAGAAGTGATACAAGGTATCGACTCCCTATTATGGAAAAGTGCCATAAAGTCTGATATGGATTCCATGTATATCAACTATGTTTGGATACTAGTTAATGTACCGCAAGGCATTGTGCCTATTGGTACTATATAAGTCTTCAAGGAAGACATACATGGATGCCAACGTACTAAGCTAGGCTTGTAGCGAAAAGGTAGAGTTATCAACACTATGTTGATTGCAACGAAACCTTTTACCTGTTGCCACGGTAAATCCGTTTGGATAATGCTTGCTAATGCTGCATGTTTCATTCATGAAATGTGGCAGCTGAATGCCAAAACCGCTTTCCTTAACGGAAACCTTTCGGAGGATGTTTACAACATCCTAACGGTTTTTTCGAACCATAACAAGCAAACTAGGTTTGCAGGTTATTCGATCCATAGATGGATTGAAGCAAGCATTAAGTTCTAGGAATTATCGTTTTGATGTAATCATAATGATGTATGATTTAATTCAAAACGGAAATAATTCTTGTGTATATAAGGAGGTTAGTGGGAGCGCACTGACAGTGAATGTCCTGAGTAATGATGATATATCATTTCTTGGAAATGATATTCCCATAATATAATCGGTGAAAGCTTGGCTTTCATGATAACGACTATAAGTCGTGACAACGGTACTATAAATACGGAATTGAATAACAAGTGAGCTGGAACTTCCAAGCAGATATTGTTACCGAATAAACAACAAATGCGGGTTATTACTGCAGCCGAGGCAGCAATAGAAGCCATTTGGGTCGATAACAAATCTAATTAGATTAGATACAATTCTATTAGCAGCTGAGCTAGGCTTCAGCACAAGCTAAAGAATCAATGGTCTCATCAACGATCCAGATAAATACTTCGATATTCATCTGATTCGTTCGGATCATACATCGTGGCGATGTGATGATCGAATAAATCGCATCAGATGATATTCATACAAATCCGCTGACGAAAACCTTTTCTCAGCAGTTTGAGCCAACCGTACATGGTTCGGGTGTCAGACACTCGAGTGACTGGCTATAGGCCAAGTGGGAGATTGTTGGACAATTATAACCCATAGCGTCACTATTTGTACAGATCACGATGTTGTTGTACAAATTAACTATGTGACAAAGGAGATTGCACTCTTATCATTTGTGATTAGATCACCAAGATATATAAATGATAGGAGGTCCTGTGATTTGTTCCTGGACTGAGAATGATATGAGACAGTATCAGTCCACGAAGGATAAATCATTAAATATCCCTAGTCAGAGTATTATCGAGATTGGACATCGATAAATACGTAAAAGACTAGTATTACACTTGTGCACGTTGTGAGGGCACAACAACATAGTTCTCATATATTTGGGTAAATGATACTCATGCAAGTGTGATAGGAGGTTGTGTTTTACCGATGGTACGGGAAACAGCTTCGCTCTGGATAAACCCCTCGAAATTCCATTGGTAGTATGACTATGTGTCTATGGAAGTCTGAAATCAGGGTAGGTGTATTTGGTCTTAACCTGAGACTTGCACCACTAATACTTGCGAAAATCAATATACTTTGGTTGCGGTCGTCCAAGACTTTAACAGGTTCTGTGTACGCCAATGTTGGGTATATTGAGAATCGTAGTGTATTGGGTGTGATGTTAAGACGGAAGTATCACTCCAGTCATATGGAGATGATGGTCACATAGGATACGGAACTCGTTCTCTTAAATGCTCGAGTTATCGGGATATTATGACTAAGTCATGTATATCCGGTTATAGAGACTAGTTGCCAGACATCCGATATGTGCTTCGTACGGGGCAGACACAATTCCAGCCCCAGGCCTAGCACGTGGACACCCGATACTGGATCGACATACACAATACTACGGTATACTACGCTTGATATAGATCACATATTCCTATAAGGATATTTCTGGAGAATTGGGTAGGCATGGCACTGTGCTAGAAGCCAACCTTATCTTGTAAATCGGTACAAACGTAGTACTAGGTACTTACGAGTTCGGATAGTCCGACGACCGTATTTACTGCCAACATATCAGGGGATCTCATGGGTCGCTTCCCGAAGATTCACCGATGATGTATGACTCGCACTTTATTAATTTGGGATTAATTTGATGAGAGAGAAAATTAATCTGGGATTAATTACGGAGATATTTTATCTAGGATAAAATATCAATTAAAGAGAGAGAACGATTAATTTGGAATTAATCGATAAAATAATATATTCGATATATTATGCGAAATTTGATTTCGACGCGGAATTGAAATTAGATTTTAATTCGGGCGAACGAGTTAATTTAGAATTAATTCGTTAGCGATATGAATAGTGATTTCACTAGGCATAATCATTTAATTACGTCACAACGGAAAATTCGTTAATTTGGAATTAGCGAACCCGAGCCTGGGATTGTTTGCGAGCGCATTCGTGACCGGCGTAAACACACACGTATAACGCAAGCGCACGTATCGTTCAAGTAGTATAAAAATATCGATCCCACGAGGACTTAATTCCTACTATTGTTATTAATTATTGAATCTATTTATTTACAGATATCTAATTAAATGAAGAAGAGAATGATTATTTGATTGGTTGAAAGTGGTTTTACAAAATAAATAAATAAATAAAAAGACAAAAGAAAATACTAAGGAAAATAACAAAAGACACAAGATCTAGGGTTGTGAATCCTTCTAATATCATTTAAAAGATGAAGTGGTTATTTTATGTTTGTGTAATAAATCAGTTTACTAACCTGGAACACTAAATTATGCAAAAGCCTATGTCGATGGTCAGACGCAAATACCCAGTTTAACCCAATTGAACCATATGTCTATGTCAACCAAATTATCTGGATTCATTAAGTTTAAGTTCCAATTATGGCTACCCCCGCCCGACAGGTATATTCCTATCCTGTAAGGAAATCTATTAAAGGGTTATCTATCCTCAAGGAAGATCGTGGGCTATTAAGTCTAAGGCTGAAATCTAAAATCCCTATGTCTAGTTCATTTTAGATTTACCATATCAATCTTATTGGTGATCAGACAACAAGAAGCATTAAGCTTAAGACTTAATAAATAAACATTAAATTACCCAAACTATAAAATAACCCCTTATAAACCGGTGATATTAGAATTCATCACAACCCCAGATAACTAACACATAACTAGGGCTAGTAAAGACATAAAAGTAAAAGACATAAAGTAAAAATACTGAAAAGTAAAAGACATAAAGTAAGACTGAAAAGTAAAATAAAATAAAATGCTAAAGTAAAATGAATTACTTTTACTACTACTAATTTAGATATCTCCCATAAAATAATATATAAACTTGTGATAATAATACCAACCGACCATATAGGCGGTATCCTGATTAAGTCAAATTAAGTCCAACCAGCCATAAAGGCGGAACCAAAATTAAATTGCCAATCGACCAATCTGGCGGTATCCTTTATTAGTCAGGTTTAAACCAGATTAAAATGAATTACCAACCGACCAATCTGGCGGTATCCTTTTTAAGTCAATATTTTAAATAGTGAATATATTATTTTTTAGGGAGATTAATCTAAATAGTAACAGTAAAAGAATTACCTTTCACCCTAGCTGGAGAAGTTACCTCCTCATGGTAAATAGTAAAAACTGTAAAAAGTAAAAAGTAAAAAGTAAAAATAAAATTACTATTATTACAAAAAGTAATTAAAATTATTTACAAAACTAAAAATTAAAAACTAAAAAAATAAAAATAAAAATTCTAGAGAGAGAAACTCTCTCTTTAGAGAGAAATCAAGAGAGAGAGGTGCACTGAATTCTGAAATCTCGAGCTCAATTTATAGAAAAATTTGGTTCCAGCGTCGCGACGCCAAGTCCTCAGCGTCGCGACGCCGGATTTGTCGATGTGGCACATTCTGGTTCGCTGGTTTGAAGATTATGGATAAGATGATAAGGTGACACGTGGCAGAGTGGTTGGGCTTCAATTATTGTGACACGTGGCGGCTTCTGATTGGTCGCTGAGATTCTTATCCGCCACGTGTCAGATAAGGATAGGATACTCAATTATTGATGCTGACGTGGCGCTGACGTGGAGGTGACGTGGCGATGACATGGCGACACGTGGGAAAGAGACTGTCGGCACCGTAGGATTACGACACGTGGTGACACGTGTCACGTTGTGATTGGCTGAAGCTGACGTGGCAAGTTGACTTGGTTGACCTTGTGACGTGGCGGATGATGTGGCGTGACACATGGCGATGTTGACTTTTTGACCGATGACATGGCTGATGACGAGGCGACACGTGTCAACTCTGAGTGTCGGCAGCATATGATGATGACACGTGGCACGGCGCACGTTAGCAGATCGGCTGTGATGGTGACACGTGGCACGGCGCATTTTAGCAAAGTCAAACTTTTCTCAGATTCTGATTTGTTGACCCGGCGCACGTTAGCACTGTACGGCGCATTTTAGACGTCGCGACGCGCAGAAGACCAAAATATCCCTGTTGACGCATTTTTGTCCGTTTTTGCCCCAAATTGCGTTCAATGTTTTCCAAACTTTATTTTATCTACAAAATAACACAAAACATATCAAAACGTTCACAAAACTCAAGAAACTATACAAAATATTAGGTCAAATGAGTGGGAAATAGTGATATAAATATCACTCATCACACCCCCAAACCTAACATTTTGCTAGTCCTCGAGCAAAACATAGAGTAAAATAACATAAATAAATTAACTAAGCCACTTTCGTAGGGATCACGATTGCATTTAGCGTATGCAACAAGCCTTTAAACCCCTAGGTGTCCCTAGTGGACGAGTTGTAGTCTCGTGAGGGCTTACAGCAATGATACCCACAAACATTTTTACAAAAGTAAAAAGGTAGTAAAACTAATGCACACAAAAGCAAAAAGACAAGCGAAAAGAGAATAAAGATGTTAGTGACTAATCAGGTGAAACTTCTACTCCAAGTTATTAGTTGTTTTGTTTTATTCTAAATTACTGAAAAAGTAAATTCTCCGATTATTTTTACCATTCTTCATATACACAGCCAACAAAATATTAATCAACTCATTTTTGCCCACAACAGTCATAAGTGCAGTTGATAAGAGAGTAATATTTTTGTCCTAAAGTTCTATCAGATTTCACACTTTTTTTATAGCAATGGAATAATTTTTCTGATTTTTCTGATTTTTTTCTTTGCTTTTTCTGAATTTTGACTTTTTATTTATATACAATACCTTCCGTCTATGTAGCGAGCTTTGGGTCGGTGGCTCCCAAACCAGTTGGCTTTAGGGCACCAGGTGTTAAGACACCCCTACGAACTTAATTACTCAGACTTTAGATATGAATATATTTTGCAGTATCTTTGATCCATGTAACGAGCTTTGGGCCAATGACTCCCAAACCAGTTGGTCTTAGGGCACTAGGTGTTAAAACACCCTTACAGACTTAATAACTCGGATCTCAGATTTTATTTTTGTAAATCAGAAATTTTTTTTTTTTTTTTTACTCATTGCTTTTTGAGATGCTTCTCCGATTAAACTAGAGCACTAAATATTACAAACTTTTCAATTTTAGCTCATGACTGTATGTTTCCATTTAAGTTCATAATACCTGTCAACTGAACATAAGAAGATTCATTTTAGTCAGATTTATGGAGAATTCACAAATTAAATAATTCAAAATGAAATAAACAAAAATTAACTTATTTCGAAATAGGCTTGAGATACGTCTCAGGAGTGGAAACTCCTTACTCGGCTATCTCTTACCAATTTCACCTTTTTGGTCAAATTAAAATTACAAATATTTTTGTAATTTTTGAAAATTTTTCAATTTTTTTTTTTGTATTTTTCGAAAAATTTGGATAAAAAAAAAATAACACACAAACTAAAAACAAGGTACTAATCAACTAATTCCCTCCCCCAAACCTAAATGAGACATTGTCCCCAATGTCTTAAACAGTAAAAGGAGAGTAAGAAGGTCGTACCTGGTTAGCTGAAATCTACAGGAAATTAAAGGTTAAGATCCAGATTAATTCGACGCCTCTTACCACGATCGTCCTCGGACCATTTTATCTTTGAAAGGAGAGGGTCAACTTGTGGTTCATAAGCTACGAGTTGGTCAATTAGATCCGGAGCAGTTCTGGCAGTAAAGAGGAGTTCTTTCATAGGTTTCGACACGAACCCATTTCTCCGAGCATCATCAAGAAACACACAAAGAAAATCATAAAATCCATCAACGTTGAGCAGTCCAAGCGGTTTCTGGTGTATATCAAGGTTCGCCCAAGATAATACTATAAATATTTCCTCCAACGTACCCAAGCCACCTGGCAAAGCGATAAAAGCACCAGCACGGTTAATCATTTCTACCAGTCGTTCAGACATACCTGGCACGATTAGTTCCTCGCCGTTTGATGATCCAATAAGATTTGCCTCTGCCAAGGGTTTTGGGATGATTCCCCAAAACGTTACTGCCTCCTTCCTGTACAGCCTTTGAAACGATCCCCATTAGTCCAAGATTGCCTCCGCCATATATTAAGTGCATATTCCTTGCAGCTAAGACTCGACCCAATTCCTGTGCTGCCTCTATGTATTGTGGCTTAGTACCAACACTACTACCACAAAACACGCAGATGTTTTCAACTCGTCTTCTTGAAGTGGCTTCCATTTTTTTTTTCTTTTTTTTTTGTATTTCTTTTCAATTCAGGATGCCTTCAAAAGTGTAATGACGGGCTGAATTTATAGTACCTGAAAAAGGGTGAGTAATAATAGCACTAATATTCCAGAGGACGATTGTTAGCTAAACAACACAAGAAAATCGTGAAAGGTCAAAAAGTCTAGATCCTGTCTACGAAAATAAAGATAATTACAACGGAAAAGCAAATCAAAGCAATAATTAAGGCAACGGAATTGTGTATGCAATACGCCACTCGCATAGTATAAATTCATTAGGATGTGTCTCAAGACTTAATTCTTTACTCAGCCATCACAAATGAATTAGCTCTCTTCTTTTTTGATTGTCAAACACAATTCCTTCTGTATTAAAATGCTGTTTGTGCTTTTCTCTACAAAAATAACACACAAAATTAAAAAGTTCACACTATGTATACACAAAAGAGTTTAGAAGATAATACCTGGTCAGCTGAAATTTTACTGGAAAAATTACCGATAGGAAAAATTTATGTTCAATTTACGTTTTTTTACCACGATCGATAATTGATTTTTTTTTTTTTTAGTGAAAATTTCGACAGAGTCTCCTCTAAAAACTCAAAATTTCCCCAAATTCATCCTAAAACTAACACTTCAAAAATCACCACAATGTCAAACTTCGCCCCCAATTCTACAAAATTCCATCGATCTGGCAATTTCTAAACTCAGAATTCAGCCAGTTATTCACCGCTAAACTTCCAAATTCACAATCCTCCAATTTTAAACAAAATCAACCACAAACTCATTCAAATTTTTTTTTATCACACAACCTAAATCTATCAAATGCCACAAATACTCCAATTCAACTCTTTGCCCCCACGACTACGAATCAAACTACCAACAATCCAACACTTCGTAATCCAATCCACAGTCATAATCAACCAAATCACAATTCAATTCTTTTTTCAGTTTACCCAATTACCAAATCAAATTTTTATCAAATCATTACCGTAAAATTAGTTTTGATTATGGCAGTGAGGATACGGATTGGTTGTGACTTGGTTGTGGGTTGGGTCTAGGTGGCTCGGCTTCTGGTGACTCTCGGTTTGGTTTCATGGCGGTGGCTTGGTTCAGTTTTCTGGTGTTGTGTTGCTCGGTTTGTGACTTGGCCGAATCAGTTGCTGGCAGTGGTGGTCTCGGCTTCTATTGGTTCTCGGTTTGGGTGTTGGTTGTCTCTCGGTGGTGAGGTTCACGGTAGATCTGGCTCGGCAAAGGTGGGTTTCTGGTTTCTGGTAGATCTCGTCTTGGGTTTCTGGTGGGGTGGCTGAACGGCAGTGATGATGGCTTGGTTTGACTCGGCGAAGGAAGGCTCGGTCACGGCAAGGGTGGTAATGGTTTCAGTTCAGCTTCGGTCGTGGATTTTGGCGATCTCACGGTGGCTGGACGGTTTGGTTTGGCGATGGTTGCGGCTGTGGATCTCGGCTGGCGAAGATTTGCTCACGGCAAGGATGGCTCTCGGTGGGTTGGCTTGCGGTGGTTGTTGATGCGGCTGGTGGATCTCGGTTTTGGTTTGTGGTTGAAGTGGCTGTGATGGATCGTGTGTGGTGGTTGAAGATGAAGAAGATGAAGAGTGAAAGGAGATACTGCCAGCACCCTGTTTTGTGTCTCTGATTTCGAGTCAGCGTCGCGACGCTGAATTTTATTTATTTTTTTTTTTTGGCAAAACCATGTCTTGCGACAGATAAATCCATAAGACTTCTTACTCGGCCGTCTTTTCTGGATCAACTTTGTATCTTCGTGATTTTGTCAAATTTTTATTTTGTAAAAATCCCGCTTGTACTGGCTTGCTTTGTCCTGATAAATTCCATTTTAAATTTTTCCTGCAAAACTCACACACAAAATTAAAAAGTTCACACAAAATATGAAAACAAATTACAACAAATTGCATGGGTTGCCTCCCTGCTAGCGCTAAATTTTTCGTCTTCAGCCAGACGTGACTGAAAATCATCTGTTAAGGAGGTTTCAATGTCGTTTTGGATGTCCTATCAAAGACAATCCCGTGAGCGTTGCTTTTGAAGGGTCTCTTCCAACGGTAAAGTGGTAAAAAGAATTTTGTCTTATTCAATGATCGTGCCACCTTTTTAATCTTTGTCTCCAATAGTTCCTGCAAAGAAAGAAATAAAATTAGGAGGTCTCGTATGGTGCTTGACTTGGAATGGAAGTTCCATTCTTTCAAGCTTCTGGGTGATTTCTTTGATCAGTACTCCCCAAAACAGCGATGTTTTTCCTGAATGCTCTGGATCTTTAATAAGGTCAGACATTTGCTCTTCTATTTGCTCTGCTTCTTGCTCCACCTTTTCTTCACAGATGTATTTGAAAATTTCTGCATTAGCTCTTCATCTGTCATCTGTGAAATACATGTTTCAAAATTGTCAACCTGAGGATGAAAAGAAATGTCAGATTTTAGGTCTTCATCCTCTGATCTAGTGAAATGATTGGCTCAGATAGATCTTCTTCAAACATTTGTGCAATGGAATCTCCAAGATCTTCATTTTGAGGATACAGAATTCTATCCTCAATTTTTGATGTATTTGGTACAAACAGCTCAGTTTCATCCTCGTCAGAATCTGAATAATAGAAATCAAATCGAGACTTTGTCGGTTCGGATTCCTGAACTGATACCTCTGGTTGTTGATACTGCTCAGCCTCCTCCTCTGTTAAGGTGTCATTGTGAATCTCTGGGTACTCGAAGGCTTCATCAGTGTCATCTGAAACTGGTTCTTGAGGTATGTAGTCTTGGTTTTCTGTTAATTGTCCATTTGATCTGTCATCCTCTGAATGAATTCTGATTGTCTCTGAATACTTTCAAGTTGCTTCAGGCTTGTTTCAAGCATTGTATCCAACTTTTCGTCTCGTTTCTTGAAAAATTTTGAGCATATCAATCAATTTTCTTCCTCTGATGGTTCTGGTTTTTGTTGAGGATAGTAGGTGGATGGTGGATAAGATGGAAAGTATGATGGTTCTGGCATCCAGTGATAATTGTTGGGCTGGACAACAGGCCTCAGAAAACCGGACTGTTGCTCCCAGATGTGGGGTGTATCTTCTTGTAAAGCTCGTTATCTTTCAATCTCCCAGTAGTGCTCCATTTTTAAATCACCTGAAAATACAATAAAGAAATAAAAATTACAGATAAGATAAAGAAAATTAGATACAAGTAAATTAGATAGTTTCCAAAATTAACAACTCAAGAAATATAAGTCCCCGGCAACGGCGCCAAAAACTTGACCGGCGTAAACACACACGTATAACGCAAGCGCACGTATCGTTCAAGTAGTATAAAAATATCGATCCCACGAGGACTTAATTCCTACTATTGTTATTAATTATTGAATCTTTATTTACAGATATCTAATTAAATGAAGAAGAGAATGATTGTTTGATTGGTTGAAAGTGGTTTTACAAAAAAATAAATAATAAAAAGACAAAAGAAAATACTAAGGAAATAAAAAAAGACACAAAGATCTAGGGTTGTGAATCCTTCTAATATCATTTAAAAGATGAAGTGGTTATTTTATGTTTGTGTAATAAATCAGTTTACTAACCTGGAACACTAAATTATGCAAAAGCCTCTGTCGATGGTCAGACGCAAATACCCAGTTTAACCCAATTGAACCATATGTCTATGTCAACCAAATTATCTGGATTCATTAAGTTTAAGTTCCAATTATGGCTACCCCCGCCCGACAGGTATATTCCTATCCTGTAAGGAAATCTATTAAAGGGTTATCTATCCTCAAGGAAGATCGTGGGCTATTAAGTCTAAGGCTGAAATCTAAAATCCCTATGTCTAGTTCATTTTAGATTTACCATATCAATCTTATTGGTGATCAGACAACAAGAAGCATTAAGCTTAAGACTTAATAAATAAACATTTAAATTACCCAAACTATAAAATAACCCCTTATAAACCGGTGATATTAGAATTCATCACAACCCCAGATAACTAACACATAACTAGGGCTAGTAAAGACATAAAAGTAAAAGACATAAAGTAAAAATACTGAAAAGTAAAAGACATAAAGTAAGACTGAAAAGTAAAATAAAATAAAATGCTAAAGTAAAAAGAATTACTTTTACTACTACTAATTTAGATATCTCATAAAATAATATATAAACTTGTGATAATAATACCAACCGACCATATAGGCGGTATCCTGATTAAGTCAAATTAAGTCCAACCAGCCATAAAGGCGGAACCAAAATAAATTGCCAACCGACCAATCTGGCGGTATCCTTTATTAGTCAGGTTTAAACATATTAAAATGAATTACCAACCGACCAATCTGGCGGTATCCTTTTTAAGTCAATATTTTAAATAGTGAATATATTATTTTTTAGGGAGATTAATCTAAATAGTAACAGTAAAAGAATTACCTTTCACCCTAGCTGGAGAAGTTACCTCCTCATGGTAAATAGTAAAAACTGTAAAAAAGTAAAAAGTAAAAAGTAAAATAAAATTACTATTATTACAAAAAGTAATTAAAATTATTTACAAAACTAAAAATTAAAAAACTAAAAAAATAAAAAATAAAATTCTAGAGAGAGAAACTCTCTCTTTAGAGAGAAATCAAGAGAGAGAGAGGTGCACTGAATTCTGAAATCTCGAGCTCAATTTATAGAAAAATTGGTTCCAGCGTCGCGACGCAAGTCCTCAGCGTCGCGACGCCGAATTTGTCGATGTGGCACATTCTGGTTCGCTGGTTTGAAGATTCTGGATAAGATGATAAGGTGACACGTGGCCAGAGTGGTTGGGCTTCAATTATTGTGACACGTGGCGGCTTCTGATGGTCGCTGAGATTCTTATCCGCCACGTGTCAGATAAGGATAGGATACTCAATTATTGATGCTGACGTGGCGCTGACGTGGAGGTGACGTGGCGATGACATGGCGACACGTGGGAAAGAGACTGTCGGCACCGTAGGATTACGACACGTGGCGACACGTGTCCCGTTGTGATTGGCTGAAGCTGACGTGGCAGTTGACTTGGTTGACCTTGTGACGTGCGGATGATGTGGCGTGACACATGGCGATGTTGACTTTTGACCGATGACATGGCTGATGACGAGGCGACACGTGTCAACTCTGAGTGTCGGCAGCATATGATGATGACACGTGGCACGGCGCACGTTAGCAGATCGGCTGTGATGGTGACACGTGGCACGGCGCATTTTAGCAAAGTCAAACTTTTCTCAGATTCTGATTTGTTGACCCGGCGCACGTTAGCACTGTACGGCGCATTTTAGACGTCGCGACGCGGAAGTCTGGGCGTCGCGACGCGCAGAAGACCAAAATATCCCTGTTGACGCATTTTTGTCCGTTTTTTGCCCCAAATTGCCTTCAATGCTTTCCAAACTTTATTTTATCTACAAAATAACACAAAACATATCAAAACGTTCACAAACTCAGAAACTATACAAAATATTAGGTCAAATGAGTGGAAATAGTGATAAAATATCACTCATCAATTCGCATTTCGAATTCGAGTGCGGTACGCAAGTCAAATCAAGCGTCAAATCATTAGTCACATCAAGCGTCAAATCACATGTCACTTTGAGTGATGTGACAATTTGATTGATTGATTGAGTGATTGATGTGGTAGTTGAAAAGCATTAATTGTTCTTTTGCTTTTTGACTTTTTGGAAAATGGAAAAATGGTTTTGGTATTTGATTTTGGAAAATCAAATAAATATATAAAACATTTTTTTTCTTTTCTCTCTCTCTCCTCACATACGGTTTCTAGGAAACCTATTTTTCCCTCCTCTTCTCTCTCGGCTTTGAGCCGTTCTTCTTCTTCTTCTTCTTCTTCAAGATCTTGGCTTGGCCGTGAGAAGCAAGGAAGAAGACAAAGTGCTAGCACACACTTGAGTTATCCTAAGGTGATAGGGCAGCGTTTTCGTGAGCATGGAATCGCTTTTGGAAGCTTGGAGCTTGGAGTCTTAATGGAGTCTTCATGGCCA